>JAPTMW010000024.1:21476657-21488782 GCA_029822955.1 Ostorhinchus angustatus | reverse complement strand
TGGTACCCCTGAAAAGCTGAGAAACTCCACTTTGCCTTTTTAAAGCATATGAGTTAGAAGAAAGTGAAGAAGGTGGGCATGGATTCTGAAGGTTAATATTCTGCGAAGCCCCACAAGGTTTTCTGATCTCACCTGCACAGTCTGTTTCTTTGCTTGTCTTAATGTTTCTTTGTTAATGTAACGTATTGTGTTCATACATCACCGGAACCAGAACCACGAATAAGTTTTCTCAGGTGTCTGTTGTAGTGATATGATCATACTGGGAAATACTTACTGGGAAATATTTCCCTACAGTAGCCTGGTTTACATCAGCGGGTCAGTGTCTTCTGTGGGATCTATTGACGAAGTTATAGTTCTTTGCCCTTCACATTTCCACCAAAACATGAAAACCTGCCAGGGTGAGGAGTTGTTTTGACTGTTTTGGACTCTGAAGGTAAGGGGATGATAAATGGTCCACATTCACACATAATAGGTGACTTGAATGGACCTTGACATTGAAAAAAGTCCCATCTGAGCCACTGTAGAAAAATGATGGACTCTGTGGAGGCAACCCAATTACAGTGATTTTCTCTTTTTTATTTTGTTCTAATCATGGATAAATAAAATAAAAGACACCCACTGAAGGAAAAACCGCTGCCAGTTGATGGGTGGATTATGTTTACATTCAGTTTAAGCATCATGAGGATGTTTTACAAGCACAGTACGTAGTGTTTTTGACAGGAACTATGGCTCCGTATTCTAGAAATGATTTGTTTTATAAACTTTATGAACAGATCCTATTAACTCTTTAAAACCTGACGTGACATCGCTGACACACCCTACACGTATGCATTTTGGATGGCTGTAACTCTTTCACTGTTTGTGAATTTAGAAAAATTCCAACGTTCCTGAAACCTGAGATGTTTTGCTTTAAAGGTTTTATTGAGTCATGGCAGTAACTTCACTCACACCTGCACTAGAAGCTAGAGAAGAAGCCGTTTTAGCAGTATTATAACATGCTGTGAACTGTAAATCACTGCTAGATCTGGGAGTTCTAAGTGCTCTGGAAAAATGGGCAAAAGGATTCACTTACAGCATATTTTCTAACCTTTTTATCGTCAAAATAAGAAGAAAAAAAAGTCCGAATGGGTTTAAACGGTCAAACATAACTAAACACATATTATCTAAACATAGGTGGGTCTGTGTGTTATGAAAAAGGTAAGTGTCAGTTGAACTTTGAAGCCGGTGAAACAGGCGTTCCCCATCATGCACCTGTGACTCACCGTCATCATCTGATCTTTACTCTAAAAACTGCACTTACAGCAGCAACCACTGTTTGAACAAATATTGATTTATCTTCAGTCGACACACCTGCAGCAGACAGGAGCCCAACCTGTGTGTGTCTGTGGACATAACCCATAATATAATATAAAGTGTACGGATGTGACGGGAAAAGGGAAAGGGGGGCTTATGTAAAGACAATATACAAGGCAAACAAACAGCCAGAATGGACAAAGCACTGGAAAATGTAGGTGTTACAATTGCATGACAACAAAGAAATCCAACTCATAGGCAATTGCAACATGAACTGATTTGATTAAACATGCAAGGGAAAACTGAAGGACATGACGAAATCAATCCAAATAGCACAATTGATGAATAAACCCACAAGAATAATTGAATCTTCCCAAACCTTGTTAGATTTGGTGACTACAAATAAACCAGAAAGGATAATAAAAAAGGAATAGCTTAATAACAGGCTTATCTGATCAAAAACAGCATAATAATAATCATCCAATATCCCTTATTCCAAAGAAAGGTTTGTTTCTCCTGGAGAATGATATAAAGCAAACGGACTGGAATGAAATCAGTGAAAATGAATCATGTAAGCAAGCACTGACCTAACATCATCCATAAAAACATTTTACTGAAGTGCACAAAAACAAAAAATAAGAAACAAAAGGGACCAAGAGAGAAAAGAGGACCAAGCTATTTCATGGTTTAATAGTGATCTCTGGGACGTAATGAAAAAAAAAAAGGAAAAAGGGCCATCTAAATTACAGAGACCTGAGAAATAAAGTCACAACCCTGCCCAGGAAAGCAAAAGCCTTACCCTTTATTATGGGAAAGTATTGACAAACTCCACTTTAGGGCCACTGTTTTTCAGCATTTATATCAATGGACTCTTTGGTGTGTGATGTTAATACCATATACATGTATGCTGATGACACTGTACTGTTCACACATAGGAAAGGAAACACAGGCGCCCGTGGGAGTAACTATAGCAACTCAAGAAGGTCACTGACGAGCTGCCGAGTTCTGGTCTTACACTAAAGATTGAAAAAATGTCAATGTTTTTCATAAAAAGGTATAAACTGTTCTCATCTGTAAGCGGACAAACGATCATGAATGTGGATGACTTTATCTATTTAGGTCTATGTTAGATCCAGAGAAATGTCTAACCTTAACTAAAATCTTGGGATAGAATAAAGTAAAATCTTGCATATTTTGACCTTCCTCTTGTGTTAGGGTCAGCACTGACCCATTTTAGGTTTTAAATGCATAAATAAACCACATAAAAAGTGTTTATTGCATCAAGGCTTTTTGGCTTTGTCAGGAACCTCTATTTCAACAAAATAATACAAAAACATCTTTTTTCCACTAAATTATGAGATGCTCTGGTTGAAATTATGACCTTTGTGTTGTTAGGGTCAGTTTTGACCCAGTTATACAAATAATATTATAAAGCAATAATGAGAGCCAAAACTGAAATCCTCGGTGCACTGTCAGCCAACGCACTGACAGACAGCTCCTCTCCCAGTCATGTGAGCTTTTGGGGATTCTCATTTTGCCTTGTTATCCTATTATACCTGCACAAAAACAAAACCAGCACAAACGGGCATGTGCACACATGTGGGGTCAGTTCAGTGTAGAGTTGGTGACCTGCAGAGTGCACATCAGGGGTATACTGACATAAAAAGACCCAGAGGCCCACACCAAAAATATTAAAACCCAATATTTTCATGAATAAGGAAGCCTAACAAGGTAACCAAGCGATGAGAAACAAATTGGATGATAGATGATTGTTTTTAGTGTATTATACAACTGATATAAGACATGGGTCAAAACCGACCCATTAACATAAGAGATGGTAACAGAAAGCGAACACAAGAGGAAGGTGAAATATATAAGCAGGTCTCTTACCATGGAGGCATCTCATATGTATCTAATCTTCCTCATTTCTCATATTGTATGACATACTGGTCTCAGGCCAGTAAAACCACCTTCACGTCTCTGGCATCATTATTCTAAAATCCACCTTTAAGATTCATGAGAAGAAAACTCCACAGTATCACCACCGTTGAATTCTGACAAAATACAATATTTACATTTTTGATAGGTTTGTAATTTTTACAATCATCTGTTTATTTTCTAAAAACATTCATGCTGATGCTACTCCTGACATGAGAAAGTTTGTCAGAGTGAGTTCAGGAAAAAACAGCCAGAGGGGAGTGTAGAATTCCCAAACATAGACCATCTTCTACAATATCATCCTTTTCTCATATTGGCATGAGTCAGTGGAACACTTAACCGACACAGATCATATCATGTACCAGTCTCATACCCGTTTGCAGACTTGGCAAAGCAATCTGTTGTTTAAGCACATTTGCACCCATTTGAATGTGCTGTAAGTGTGTGTGCATAAGGGTGTGTATGTGTGCATGTGTGAGTGTATGGGTGTGTGTGGGGCTGGTAAATTGGAATGGTTTAGGAAATGGTGTTTTTATTGATGGGTGGGATGTTCATATAAATGTATGATAGGTTGCTGTGACATGTTGAACTGGATCCTTTCATGTGTGTTTTTCTTGTATTTTTTATATTTAATTCTTGTATTTTTATTTATTTATGTATTTATTTTACCACTTATGGGCAAGGAACCAAATATGGTTACTGAACTGACCTTAATTTTGTACATGAAAATGAAACATTTTGAAAAATTTGATAAAAGTAAGGAAGTCTTGTTATGTCGTCCAATAACACGCTAAGGTTGAAATCTTCAATTTCAGAGTATTTCTATGAGTTCCCTATAAAGTGTTACTACTTTATCAACCTTTACATCCACCTGTCCAGGGACTTACACTGTGCTATAACTTGGTATGATGCTTCTTCCCTTCTTTTGAGGTTCATGTATGGTTGTGCGCTGTCCCTATATTAAAAAATAATTAGATAAAATTACAAATTACAAATAAAATGGTATAACTCATACACCTTTTTCAATGATTAAATGCATGACACACTTGACAGATATTGGACTTGATGCTAATGAAGCGAGTTTGTTTTGTTCCTCAGAGGATGGATTAAAGCTTGTGATGTCACCAAGAGGCTGGTTCAACATTGTCCATATGCAGAGTGTGTGTCTGTGCGTGTGTGTGTGTGTGTGTGTGGGTTTGTGTGTGTGTGAGGGGAGGGGAGGGGATGCTCAGCAGCTGTAGGCGGGCAGCGACAGAAGGCGACAACTCTACAACTCGACTGGCTGTTCCTCCAAGCCTGGCAAGTAAGTTTTCATATTTCTGTCATGTTTTATACTCAAAACCCCCTCGTCTGCTTACATTGATATATCTAAAAAAAAAAAAAAAAAAAGAAAAAAAAGGAATAGCCTATTTGTCATTTAGTCCATCAGGAGAAAGCTGATCAGCTGTTGTTTGACTAAAACTAAAATACTGAGTAGTTGTGTTGTGTTGAATGTGTTGTTTTACTGCAGTTCTGTCACATAAATGCAGGTTGAGCATTTTAACCTTTATTATAAACAAAACAATCAACATAATCCAGCATTTGTACTGATAATACTCTTAGTTTCACTCTCTCCAGGGATTTGCTATTTATATGATCAACATATTTTCTTGTGATGTTATTGTGAGAGGTTTGTTTAATGAAATGTGTGATTGTGGGCATGTTTGACGAAAAAAATCCAAGTCATATGTGTGTTAAATTTGATGATTTGCTGCAGATTTTGACGTGAAATAGCTGCTTTATCTTTCTTTTTTAAAAATATTTCCCCATCGCTTTGGCATTTTGATGATTTTTACAAACAACACTACTGGTTTAATTTGTATTTTCAGACGCTGTTAGTATGTTGGGATCTCAACTAGTTGAATGATCAACATCTTGATTTTTATGTGATGCTGCGGTTTATCCCAACAGTTTATTGTGATATGTAATTGTAGTTAAATGTGTGATTATTGACATGAGTAAAAAACAACAAAAATCCTAATTTGTTTGACCTTAAATGTGATTATTTGCAGCAATTTTTATCATCCAGCACCAATATATTCAATATTTTCTGAAACTTTAAAAAAAAAAAAAAAAAGAGTTGCATCTACTCATTTACATCTTGATTAATATCATGATACTGCATGTTGTCTCTGAATGTTTGTGGTTTTAGTTAAATGTGTTTTCAAGAGCAGATGCATCAGTGACATCAGTGCTTTGGCTTTATCACTGCGTAACTTTCACATTTCTTAGTCTGTTTTGAGGTGTTAAACTCAACCTTGACTACAAAACAAGAAAATATTTGGACCATTTCTGGCTTTAAATATTTTTCATAGCAATTAAATGAGACTTTTCCACAACTAGAGCAAAGGTTGGAGGTGGAAAAACCAGAATTAAAAGTCAATGGGTTTTATTTGTGTGTGTGTGTGCTTTTGTAGACTCAGAAGAAGTGAAGGTGTAAAACTTCCTTGTTTCCTGGTCACAGTGCTCAGACTGGTCTTTGGGCGTCGTGGAGGTGTTCCTTTAGTGCTGGGAGTGTCAGTGTTGATCATACATGCCTTCCTTTATGACTGTAAACAGGCTCTGCAGGAGTAAACTTAAAGGGATTCACACTGTCCCATAACTTTGTTTCATGTTGCCTCCGGAAGAGAGAGTGAACCCCAGGATTCAGGAGGAAGTTCCTCTAAATGTTGTTCCTCGTTTTAACCAAAGGGAGCATCCCACTCCTTTTCTTCATGCTAAGATTTCATTGTTTTCTTATGCTAATAGGTTTCTATTCAGGGCAGTCGGGGCCGGGGTGAGGGGGGCGCAGCTCCTAAGACGTTTCATGGAATCTGTGTTAGGCTTTAGAGAAATGAAACCAGGCTAGAAGAGGCTTTGTTTTGGGCCAATGAATCAGTATTCTTTTGAGGGGAAATCTAAAGGGCTTTTTCAGACGCTGCTTGGCCTTCTTGCCCCCCCTCCTCTTCTCCTCTTCATTGATGGAGGACAGACTGGAGGCCTGCTGAGAGCCGGTTCTGCCTCATAAAAGGCCGCAGGAGGAGCAAGAAGAGCAGGATTTGCTCTGCCAGCTGACATGTGAAAGGAGACCATTGCTTTAATGGAGGCCTGAAAGAGGAGTCTGTCATTTCTCAGCACAATAACAGCAGAGAGGGAGAGAGGAGCTTTATGGGTAATTGACTCTTTTTTTCAAAGCAGAGCCAGGAGCTCGCACTACATTTTTTTTCTCGGAGCTGATGGGCGCTGTCGCCGTGTGACACCTCGCTTTAACTGCACATCCTTCATGATGATGAAAAAGGAGAAATAAATGAAAATATGTCTGCAAAATAACCCAAATATATGTGTGAGAATAGAGGCGGTATCTGAATACATTAGCCTACTTTTATAATCCTAAAGCTGCTGTGACTACAATAGTCAGATTATTTGGCTTAAGTATTGTGAGATTTAGGGGGGCTGAGCTGAATAGGGAGCAGATTTGATTTGGACTAAATTTGGACCATCTGGCCCTAGTCGACCAGATCACGCTACAGTTACACACAAGGATCATGTCAGCTCTGAAAAATACGATCAGATTACAGCCAAAGGCAAACATCACTGCTTGGCTCGGATCTCAGTGTGAAAAGTCAGGCCCGGCTGCAGTGCATTTACGTCCTTCTGACCGCTGTTTTGTCGTGACCTGTTGTATGATCTGTCCGTGTGTTTTTCTCGGCAGGATGCGAAGTTTATTCTCAGTGACGCTGCTGCTGCTCCTGGCCCTGACGCTCACCACTGAGGCCTCCAAAAAAGCCAAAAATCACAAAGGTGAAGCGCTTCAACATTTTTTTTTATCATTTTTTTTACTTGTTGAATGTGACAGTGATTCCCTGAATGCACCAGAACACCCTCCTTTTTCCTAACCAGCGTCAAACAGAGACCTCTGCCAACACTGACTGTTTCCATGGTAACAGGCATCTTGGTCCTGATTCATCAGTTGGTGCCACTGGTTACTTTAAATCTGAGGAGGTGGTGACTCTGAATGGAATAATGACTGACGACAGGCACCAACCGACAAAATACAAATAAGAGCTGACTGTTACTGTTCTACATGACGTGGACAAAAGTAACGGGACACGTTGAACTCAAGTCTTGCATTGCTGCAAACAACAATGACAGATATTATCATTTTGAATTTGCAATAAATATCAGTGTAGTAAGCATTTTTATTTCCTCTTTAGGCCTTTAGGAGTTGTCTTGCTTATATTTACTCAACATTAAACCAATCTAGATTTCTGAAATACTTAAATGCTTAACTAACTATAAATAATCATTATAAATCACCTGATTTCTTCAACTGTCACTCAGGAAGAAAAATCATCTTTTAGACATGATAATTACTGACAACTGAACATTTTTATTGTTCATATTTCAAATCAACAGGAATTGGACACTTTATAAATAAATATAACGTGTCCCAGTATTTTTGTCCATATAGTGATAAATTAGAGAGAATGAAAATCAAGTTTGATGAAGTGCAGTAGTTTTTGCATAACCCTGCAGACAGAAGTTAATAATTCACTTCATCATCAGTGAATCTGCACATTAAGAACAGCTTTTATGCTCGTATCCATGAACATTTTACAAGAAAAGTATCACATTTTCACACTGGAGTTGAATTTAGTCTGTCCAGGTCAGTGCTAATGTTTTTATACAGGGTTTATACATGTTTTTCAAGGTCAAATTCAAGCACTTTTAAGGGTCATTTTCAAATGTATCCAGCCCAGCACCTTATCGTTAGAGTAAAATACATAACTATAGGAATACATATATACTCATGATTCTTTTTTTCACTTTTTATCACAATGATGTACATTGTATTATTCTATAAACATCTAAAATTATGTTTCATAACAGCAAAAAGTTTAGAAATTAAAGGAGAACACAAAGTTTGATCTAAAAAAAAAAAAAGGAAGCCACTTGATGTTCTTCAGACACATTTGCACCGAGACAAAGATTCATATAAAAATGTACCTGGAGTCGACCTGAGGGCACCCTGGAGTTTTCTTTTTTGACATAAAGTTTTATTTTTCAGAATGCATCACCTCTCTGTAAGTAGCTTTGGCTTGACATCTAACCTAGCAGCGTTAATATTAAAATATAAATAAATAAATCACATCACAGAGCTATAATTTCAAGCACTTCAACTGAAATTCAAGCACTTTCAGACCTTGAAAACACAACATTGACATTCAAACATTTTCAAGGATTTCAAGCACCTGTACAAACCCTGCTTATAATACCTGAATCCATTTATTCATTTATCTGTGCGGCTCAGGTAGTTCTCCTCCCTCCGGTGGCTGTCAGACTGTGTATGTAAATGTTCAAACAGTGCCAACTGTGTCAATGTTCAAATCTAATTTTGTTGGAACAAACAAAGGCTTTTTGGGAAGCCCTATATCTGCACTCAGAAAAACAGGTTCAAGAGCAGAAGAGCAGGTTTTTCCAGGTTCCAGTAAATTCAGTCACACTTGACTGAAAATTCAACAACCGTCAAGAGGAAGCCTGAGAGTATTTTTAAACAGTGGAAAATCTGAGCTCACAAATGCAGTGGATTGATATTTAACCTGCTCAGTCCTACATGGTGTCCCTTGGTGCTTGTTCCTGTGGAATATCTAATGTGTCAGTGTTGTGTAAACCTGTTCTTTGCTGTCCCCCAGTGGCAAGAGAAACAAAACACACCTATGTGACACATTTAACCCATAAAGACCCAAACATCCACCACTGACCAAAACCATCCACTGATCTAAAATGTTTAATACCTGTTGATCCACTAATCTATCTAAACATCTATGTAAACTAAACTATCAATACATGTAAATAATTGGTGTGAAATGCAGTTTGTCATCTTTTCAGGGTCATCAGATATGACCCATTTGGACATTCAGAGGCTCATAGTGAACATGGAAACACTGTCATCTTCTACAACATTGATTCATCAGTAAAAGCCATGGAGTTGGATCAATGACAGTAGATGGACAGTTAATGATATATTTTGCTGAAAAAGTCACTTTTTCTTCAGTTTTCTCTGTTTTAATACAATCATCTTTGCACGTAGTATGATATTTTATGAATATCTACATGATCAGTGACTGAACTATAGGAAAATATCATTTTCACTGAAAAATGCAAAATGCAGCGGATAATGTTATAATAGATGGTGTTGAATCACTTAGGAAAGACACACAGATAGTTGTGACGAAAATAGTTGTGGGTCTTAGTTTAATCAGCGTGTCTTTTCAGAATCAGTTGTTGAGTTCTGTTGTCTTTGTGGTCCATTAGGCAGTAAACATGAGTCCCGGTCCAGACCTGCCTCAGAGTGCACCCCTGCAGAGACTCAGTACGGGAAATGTGTCCCAGAGCACGGAGACTGTGGAGAAGGTCTGAGAGAGGCCACATGTAAGGACCGCACTGACAAGATCCACTGCAAGATCCCCTGCAACTGGAAGAAGGACATCAGTAAGAACACACCAACACCAAACCCATCGGAACAATTAACCAACAAGACGGTTTATCTGTGACACCGGGTCAAAGATGGCATATGGGTCAGGTCCCACAGGCTGAAAGAGACATTTAATCAACTTACAGTGACTCTACAGAGGTCTGACAGCAGAGGTTCAGTTTTTATTATCTAGTCCATGTTGGCATAAATCTAGAATAAATGATGAGGTTAAAACATTAACCTAATGAATTAACTGAATATATATAAGATTAAATTCATCTAAATGCATCACAGTAAATCCAGAGCTTTAACCTTTTAAGCTTTCATTAGTTTCGGCTGAGTCTTTCAGTTTATCCAACTATTTATTTACTTACTTTTGTTAGTTTTTTGAGTGCATGAATAGAAGATGATTTATAGGAGCTAAAGCAGAAGCTGTCTTTAAACTTTAAAGTTGTATATTAAAAAATCCCATGTTGTTAGGTTTAGCTGCAATTTAATTTAATTTTATTTCATGTTACATTATTTGTTGCAGTTTTTTTAGTTTCACACATATATAGTGTTAGTTTTTACAAACTCTAATAACCCAAAGCATCAAATATTATTTTGTTTTAACAAATAATAGAAGGGTCTTTTACTTTAAGGATGCCACTGCTTTTACTTCACAATGCAGGACTTTTATCTCAGGTATTTTGTATCT
Organism: Ostorhinchus angustatus; assembly: GCA_029822955.1. Taxonomy (NCBI): domain Eukaryota; kingdom Metazoa; phylum Chordata; class Actinopteri; order Kurtiformes; family Apogonidae; genus Ostorhinchus; species Ostorhinchus angustatus. The sequence goes on along the minus strand of JAPTMW010000024.1, from coordinate 21,478,361 downwards.
CACACTTAGTGACGTTAAACATTATAGTTAAGGTTAAAGTTGATTAGAATCAAAATCTTAGCCTGATTTGACATTTTGGGCCTGATCTGATTAACTGGGGTCAGATAATGAATAAAGGGAATGGTACAACGTCCTTTTGAAGACATTTACTCAGTGAATTCCTCTTAAAATATGATATTAGTAATTGAAAAGGATTTCAATTGTACATGAACACATTGTTTGTTACTGTATTTTACACAGTGTGATTGACTTTTTAAGAGTATTTCAGTGTGTTAAAGGTGCTGTGGTTTTCCTTCAGGTGACTGTAAGTACAAGTTCGGTCCCTGGGGGGCGTGTGATGCCGCCACCAACACCAAGAGCAGATCAGGAACCTTGAAGCGAGCGTTGTTCAACGCCGACTGTCAAACTACAGTCAAGGTGTCCAAACCCTGCTCCCCCAAAGTGAAAAAACCAAGAGGTGAGACCTGCTGTTGTGGGTGTTTTGTTTTTAGATTTACATTTACATTTAGCTTCGAGTTCAACATTTTACATTTTTTAAAAACTTTTTTTCCAATTCTATGGCAGGTGTCATCCAGTTTTAAGGTGTATTATGCTGTATTTGTGGATCAGATTTCATATCACCGCCTTTAGAAAGCCCAGAATGCACCAAACAAATACAAAGCAAAAAAATCATGTTTAACTTTAGCCATATTTAGCCTTTAGCTTTGATTATTCACTGTGGCATTATTTCAATAACACTGCCCCCACGGGCCTGTACTGTAGGCGCTAAGCATGATGGGTAATCATTCCGTCTGCTGCTCTTCTCACCCTGATGCGTCCATCCCTCTGGAACAGGGTCAATCTGGACTCATCAGACCACATGACCTTTTTCTATCGAAACACAGTCCAATCTTTATCTCTTTTTTGGCTGTATATGCAATAAGGACATTCTTTGCACAATTATGTCAGATGGTGCAATTTCAGCTCTAGATGTCACTAAATCTTACACATTGAATCTTGTCTCTACGTTACTATATTTTCATTTTGTGGTTGAGGCTGTAGTCAGAGTCTGAGAGAAACAACCCTTATATACGAAAACAACAACCAATATAGAGCATATTCATATTGTTATTTTTATTTATTTATTTATTTATTTATTTATTTATTTATTTATTTTCATTCTTTTGGTCCAAGTTGGAACAGAACAGAAGTGAAATGTATATTTTAGTGCATTCTTAAATGGTATGTCTTGGTTTTACAAACAGGTGGATTTCAAAGATGAGGGGTGACAGATTTTGACTAATAATTGGAATAATGGTACAATCTGAACAAAAATATCACATGTAACTGCCTTAATCAGAAGAGTCTGATCATTTGGTATCAAATTATTAGCACCTAATAACCACCAGACCACCAATCCGATTGACTCTCAAACAACAAACATTACTAATCTTTTCTTTCATTGAATATTTGACAGTTTCCAGGATGGATGTGCGAAAACAATACTGCTCAGTTTTTCTTTTCTTTTTTTTTAAGACCTAAGAGATCAAACAAAGCTGGAGTTTTCTTTATAAGATCAGAAAAACAGATAAACTTTGCCTTTATTTCCAGCAGATCAGATTCTTTACAGCAATTTGAGCCAAAATGTCAACAAGTTGTATTCTAATGATGAATCATGTACATACAGTACAATCCATCAATGGTAGAAAAAGTCCAACACAGCCC
>JAPTMW010000024.1:21438836-21449913 GCA_029822955.1 Ostorhinchus angustatus | reverse complement strand
CACAAGTTGTAACTTCTGTTATGTGAAGATTTGATGATTTGCTTTTTGGATCACTGATTAAAAGACAAATCAAATCACAAAAAATGATCTTGTAATTTTCTAGCATTTTTTTAATGAATTAATAGATGAAGTGAAAAGGACTCTTCCCCATTTATATAAACTGCAGGCTGAAAAGTCATCGTACTTATTTTCTATCTTTTCTGAGGACAGATCTTTTTCCCAACAAATGAAAAGAAGAATATGCGACAGCTGAAAGACAAAACCTGGAGTTCGGGATGTATAATATTTTACTGTCTCTTGTCCTGGAATGTAGGACACAAAAACCTTCAAATACAGTTATAGATATTTGATGTTCAGCTGGCGGTTCTCACCCTGGTCTGTCAGAACCCCTGGTCCGGCTGCTTCCACTGTTGTTGACTGAGAACAACGGTTCGCTGCTCGACTCTCCAGGACTTTCACCATCGCTACGGTAAAACCTAAACACACAAACAGCGCTTGTTAATTCACTTTCACGCAGGAAGTCTTGAAAGCAGAGGAGGGTTTTTTCGTGGAATCACACAGACCACGACCTCATTAAAAGCTCTAATTGACCTTCTTCAATTAACGGCCTTCCTGTGCTGATTGACTATTAGGATAATTAAATCAGTTCACTTCTCATTGTGGAGGGTGGGAGGGAAGTAGCTCACAAGAACAGACAAGAGGATTTTGTAGAGTTGCTTTTTTTTTTAGTGACGCAAATCCAGGATAAAAGACACAGAAGCCCCAAAATGACTCAGATCTGGTTAGACCACTGTTAAGTAGGAGACCAGAGTCCATGAGACCGATGTGTTCAGTACAAATGTAACCTCAGAATGAGGACGGCTGAAACAACTTAGGGAAGAGTTTGAGACAGGAGACTCACACAGGCCGGCAGATAACCAGGTCCCCCTTGTTGGTTCCATAAGCAAGGCCCATCCCAGGGTCCGGCAGCCAGCGAGCCGAGTTGATACTGACGTGGCGTCTCTGATCTGGAGCCATGGGGTAAACCACGTTGAACACCATCTGAAACAGACCAACACACTCAACACCAACACCATAGAGACCTTCGACAAACTGTTCATGTGCAACAGCAGCAACTTTTACATACATAAGGAAATCCACTATCACAAGGAAACACAGTGAATACTTCAGTTTATTTTGAAGCTTTAAATTGGTGTGGCTTTCTTGATGAAAACTCTTTTATTAATCTCTAACTGAAGTCGTGTGCAGAACATACAATTACAGGACTTACAGTCTAATAAAGTCATATGTACATTCACATCTAACAGAAAGTCCTAACCAGGCCTTAACCTGGTTTGAAGATCTTTGTTGACTGAAGAGTCTCCAAAGAGATGACTCACATTGCTACCCTAGACCATTATGCATTTACTTTACTTTGTGTTCTTAATAAAATTTGATCTGAAATTGAGTAGAAATGCACTAGGATAACAGAGTTTACTGACAGTTCATTTTTTAAGTTTAAAGGTTCGACACCCTTTATTCTGCATAGTGACAAGCAGCAAATGGGGAGGGTATGAAAAAATATTTGGCTTTGAATGTGAGGGGCTCTTATCTACACTTACTAATGTAACTATAGTGGGCCACACTAACATCAAATAGACTGAACTAATCAACTGGTGACTGCATTTGTGCTGGTGTCCCTGATACTAGACCAGAATAGTCTGTGTAGTCTCACCCTGATGGAAGTCTCTCCTCCATGTGGCTGCTGCAGGCGGAAGACTTGTGCCACCATGTGGTCAGTGGTGGGATGCAGCAGGATCCTACGAGACGCCAAGCCAACCATTACATAGCAGCCCATTGGAGACAAGCTGACAGAGATGGCATTTGGACCTGTAAAAGACAAACGTTTTAGTATTTCATTGCAATAAATGAAAGTCAAGAATCTTTTAATAAACAGATTTATTAAAAATCTTTTTTATTTTAGTGAGTAGAATTTCCCTGCACTTTTGGGCTGATAAAGGTATTAATGATGTGATAAAGACATCTAAAAGATGACTACTCTTATGTAGTATACATTTTGCATTGTACATAGACTACTGGTAAAATAAAAGATAAAGTGGCTATTGCCACAGTACTGTGGGAGTCACTTTCTCATCTGTCTCTTACCAGAGTCAATCAGCCCTCGTTCTATCATGTGCAGACTGGTAACCTATCACCCTGCTGCCACAGTACTGCGGCAATTAGCATGTGTGATGCAATTAGCATCGCACATACCATGTGTCTATCCAGTTACAGGAAAAGGCTAGGGGACCAGTTACCGGTTACGTCCAGACGACAACACTTGCAGTATTTTTCATTTGTGGATTCTAACAATTTCACGTCCATACACATATCGTTTCAAGAAGTATCTGCGTCCAGGTGGCAAAACTGGGCTAAAACGGTGTAATATGTATGCCATACCTATATGTGGTGCTGTACACAAACAGACAGAGCTGCAGGATACACTAAAATCACAGAAGAGTGCAGTGAGCAAGTGCATGAAGTTATGTCCAGGGTTTTCTTCTGGTCATGTGGTACTATGGCGTCATTGTTTTGCCTATCCATATGGCAACACGAGGGTGGCGTTGTGAGATTTTTCCGTTCTGGGATCTGTTCTCCAAAAATACCATTTCAGGGCACCAAAAATGCTGACGCCATGTGGATGAAAGGCCAAAACAATATTAAGCTTTTGCTGATTGGCATAATTTCATTGTCAAGTATACGGGGCATTAGATGCCATATATCACCACAGTACTGTGGCAACAAGAGGCTAATGAGTTCATGCAACAGTATCCATAAGTGGCTGTGGTAACAAAATGTCCTGCTTAGTGTCACAGTACAAATGCTAACATTTGATTGGTTATAGACAAACCGATATTTCGTGCCACAGTACTCTTGCAGTAGCCATTGCCAAAAAAGAACATTGCTCTGGTGAACAACCTTAAATAGTATAAATGTGAGTAATAAATCTACAAAAATAATTTACATTTCAGAGTTTGTGGCCTTTTTCATAGATTAGTAATGTTTAATTTACAGCTTTTCTGGAATAATAAAAACAAATTACAGATTTAATAGTGAAGAAAATATTCCTTGGGGTATCTCAAGTTTGGTTGATATCTTAAAACCCAGCTTGTCTAAATGGTGTTTGAAAAGAACGTGTTACTACACTCTCTGAGGCATTATTTGGAATACACTGCACTGCAGGGAGTAGAATATTGCCATCATAGAGGTGATAGTGGTGACCATTAACTAAGCATAGATGTTTACTTTAGAGAAACTGTCAGCAATTCAGTCATTAAAACACACTATTAAACTGAAGGAAACTCTGTGATGCATAGCTCATGTACACATACAACAGCCTGTACCACACAGACGCTGATGTTTAGAAGGAAACTGTACCAAATCTCTTGGTGTAGAGCATCTCTCCCAGGTTGTGTGGAGCCAGAGAGTAGATGGCCAGGATGCCCTCGTCTGGAAAACCCCGCTGACTGCTGGGAATGAAGACGGCAAGCAGCTGGCCGTCTGCAGAAATGTCGCAACTTGCATCGTTGTAAATCTTACAGTTTGGCACGAGAACGTTGACTGAGGCTGTGTAAGGTAGAAAGAGTATCACTGAACCACAAACCTTCATGAACGTCAGTTTCAAGACATTTTACTTTCTCTTGTACTAGAATATGTTCCATCTAAACTCCATGAAAAATAGTGCTGTTAATACACTACAACTTCATTCTCTTAAGGAAAAAATTGCTACAGCTACATAAAAATCAAGCAAATAAAATCATGCATATCAGTACTAAATGTTTCAACCTTTCTCATAGGGCTGGGCGATAAAATGGTAACGATGTATACTGCGATTTAACTTTTACTCGATAGAAATGACACATGCTTGATACAATTTGGATAGAATTCATTTGTCCGTGTTTTGACAGACATAAGAACAGCCAATGACAATTAAGTAGCGCTGCACCGAACCAATCATGCTAGAGCTACGTCAAGTTAGGTTGACTCACACAGTACAGGTGTAAGAGCAGCCGCAGCACACACGCTAATGTTTGGGCTATAGCGGGAGATGATGAGTGTTCCCTCGGAGAAAATTTTACCGAGAACTTGGGCGATGTATAATGTTTTTCAGCACATCTGTCATGTTCAACCTCTGACAGAAAATAAATCATATTTAAATCAAAAATAACCCTCTGATGTCTTCACTACTAAGTTATGAGTAACAAAAAATTTAAGCTCGACAAAAATAATGATTTACTTTATATCGTGATATATACCGATATCGTCTAACATGAAAAAATTATTGTGATATGATTATTTTTTCCATATCACCCAGCCCTACTTTCTCAATTACAGCTGTAAATGGTACAGGGCAGAAACATTCTCAAACTACAGGACATATTTTGTTAAGGTTCATTTTTTGTACCATTGCTGATCTCAGGTAGGTCAAATTTGGTGAAGTCCCACCACTGCAGACGGTAGGTTGTGTTAGCGATGTTACTCGCAACTGCAGACTGACCGTCGCCAATTGATGCCCCTGGGAAAATAATCATAACAACTGTCAATGAGCTGCTTTCTTCACAAACTGACGAGTACTTCTGTTAGAAAGACTGCTCAAAAACAAAAAAGAAACTGGCTGAAACCAATAATAAAGACAATACCAAAATGAACTAATACACAAGTGATAGACTGTAATACAATAGATCAAAATTGTACTGTAGACATTTCAGTTCCCATAGTTCAGATTATTGGATTTTTTTTTTTTTTACTTTTTAAGAACCTGCCAAAAACTGACTCATCCACAGCTTGTTTTATTATGATTTCAGACATTTATCTACATTAAAAAATATACTACAAAAAGGGAGATGGCCAACACATGAAAGTAATCTACTGTACTGGGAAAGCAAAATCTCAAAATATATCACGATAGTCCCTTAACATACTAGACAGATGAAAAATGAAAGCTAAGTCTTTCTAAGTTAAGTTATTAGGAGCCTCCAATCATAATAGCAGTAGTGGTTGAAAATGTGTGTTTACCAGCTAGAACTCTGTTGACAGAGGAGTGTGTTGCGAGGCCAGGCTGCCCTCTTTCATGGAAGATTCCAGCATATGGTAAGTACTCAGGGAGGAGAAAACGCCTGGAAAAACAACAGGACAGAAATAATGTGAGCATTTCTGTTGAATTCTGCACATGGACCACTCAAAATTAAATGCTATGTAATCAAATCTCACAACTATGAAAGGATGGTTGATGTCCAGTTTCCTACATAAGGCAAAGAAGGGCGATAAATGTAGGTTTTAAAACGGACTCACCTTGGAACAAAGCGACCCAGCGAAGGTGCAGACATCCTGGCATTACGTGGCGTCCTGTGCCTTGCTCTGTCACCGTTGTCACTAAAAACAGAAAATAGCATGACTACTACAAAAACACCAACAGTACAAGGCTGACATATAAAGTACAGTTTGTAAATAAGGAAAAATATTCTACCGGTGTCATATACCCTGAGCCATATACCCAACTATGCCGAATTCATGATTGCGTGGATAAAGTGTAAAATTCATTCTTTAAAAAAAAAAAACTAAAAACATATTACTATGTGCACAAAGCTCATTTTCAGACAGAGATAATGGCTGCTTGATTAACTGTTGTGAGTGACAGAAGTTCTGTAAACAGTGAAGAGATGTCAGTACAGTGAAATGAGCACAGTGTGCAGACTCATTATTAAACTGTGTCTTTGCCCTCGGTAAGTGACAGTCTGTAGCTGAGTCAGGCAATGGAAACGCTTAATGACAACAGCTTTGCAGGGGGTGCAAGTCTTTTTTTTGCTTGTACTTTACTATCAGTCAAGATTTAAGGATTGCAGAACATCATGATGGCTGAACAACTCAAAATAAGTTCAAAATGAACTGTTTGAACAAATGCTTGAAAAGACAGTTTGAGCAGCGGCCAGAGCAAAAGTGCTTTGAAGGCTGCCTATCACAAAGTTTACGACATAGCAGACACACACACTTTGCACGTGCCAACAAATTCAGTTCTGATTTAACACTTTGGGAGTAAGTAAACGTACATAGGAAACTAGTGCATGTAAGGACTACTGTAATATCTCATAAGTGAATACTGGAGTTACAGTTTTCATGGTCCTCCTTTCTCTGCTCAACCTGCAGATCTTACATGACACAAACACAAAATACATATTGTAACGTAGGGGCAAAGTGTGTTCATGTTTGTCCTGATACAGCTCAAATACTGGCACACCATAATGTTTCAACTCCAGAGCTACTGTATTCACATAGAAAAATTGCATTGTGTACATGTGTGCCCCATCTTACTTTAAATTATATGTAATCATGAAATAAGTTTCACATTTAATTTAAGAAGAAAAATGGTGACTGAAACTTACTCCAGCTCCTCAAAGTCCACATCGCTGTTGTCCATGGAGCTGGATGGGTTACTGGTTTGGTTGTCTGTTGAAGAGGACATGGCCCTCAGGCGGTTCTGCTGGTAGCGAAGTGAACGCTGGCGAATGCTGTCCCGCCTTGACAGATACTGGATCATCCTCTGGGCGTAGTAAGCAGCAGGAGAAAGCCTAAACAGGACAGATGAGATCTTCACATTACTCAACTGCCAACTTTGAGGAAAGTGTGACCAGGGCAAGAGCCATGTCAGTAAAATGTTACCATTTTATATTTAAATAAAATTGGTTCGGATGTTTCTTCTACTTGACTCTAAACATAACTTTAAAACAACAAAAATTATACACTGGGGGGTGGTCAATAATGTAATAACTAAAACCCCTTCCAATCTTGCAAGACAAGACATTGCAACACCTATAAAAATGTTTTTACAATGGAAGTCAGTAGTGTTTGACATTTTTGGTCCAATTATTATATTACTGGGCTTTATTGCATTTTCAGTCAAAAATGTTATTACATTTTAAGTTGTTACATTTTTCAAGAAAATTCTTAAACTATTGGGTACTACAACCCTCCCATCCACACATTTGTGAAAAGAGTGGGAGCCCTTGTTTTCTGTTTTTTATCCTTTGAATAAATGTTAAAAATATGCAATGAAAAAAGCACACCCTAACAGAGTTAAACTAGCAGATCTGTGCCCACTAAATGAATATAATCACCCTGCAAACAAATGTTCTGTGCTTAACCCTTGTGTATTCCTTGGGGTCAATTTGAACCCAATCTGCTGCCTTCGTCTATGGGATGTGGAAGGGAGCGGGAGATGGACCAAACTATCTTTTTATTGATGATTTGCTATTACTGTCAGGGACATCACAATGTGTTTAACAGAACATCATCAGAAACTGTTTTAACAAACTTGATTCAAAAATGTAGCCTTAATCATATTAGAGGAAAGATGCAAAGGACTCATTTGCACGTTACAGGAAATTTGGAAAGCCAATCCCAAACTTGTTTTATTATCCTGTCTAATCTCCATCTAAACTCAGAGGCAGTGAGTGCTTTGACGTGGAAGAAACACCACTGTACAAATCCAGTGACCCGTCATTCTGTCCTGGAAGTCTCCCCTCTATTTAGTGTTATTCTACAGACAGCACAGATTACATTAGGGGCTGGAACAATGTGTCCATGCAAGTTCATATGTTGAGTAAATATGTCAATTTGTGTGGAATGCGTTGCAGGAATTACAAGAATTTTTTTGCAAAGAGCCTTAGCCCAATCTTCAAAATTGCTGGTATTTTTTAAACAGACCTTATAAAATGATGCTCAGCACTTTGTGCTGTTGAAACTGCCCACCACAAGAACTGAGAGATGTTAATGGCTAGTCTGGCAATGTACTAACCATTAACCAAAGGGATCTACAGTATTATAGCAGAATATAGTAAACAAGACCATAAGCCTACCAAAATAATTTATTGGTACATCAACTAAAGGATTAATCACCAGATTGGAAATTATAACACCGATTAATAATGATTAAAAAAAAAGATAATGCGTCTTTAAACAATAATTATTAGTTGAATACTTACTGTTTATACCTAAATAAAGTTTAATGGAGAGTAATTTGTAAAACATGAAGTAGTGTACCTGGCTGGATCAGGGTAGATTGGGTGATCTCTTGATCCTGCCACATCATAGCGCGACAATGATAATAGAGATGATTCCAACAGTCGCCTGTGTAAAAAATATACCAGGACAGATATAACGGCTAGGTAATAACTGAAAAACAACAGGGGTGTAGTGTTGAGTACTGGCTCACTGTCAGTGCAGTGTCTGTGCAGAGCTGAGGTCCAAACAACATGAAGCCACCGTACCTTCGTAGTGAGTCCTCATCCGGGGGGTCAACAGGCATTTCTTGGCTTAAGGCCTCTGGTGGCTCTGCTGATCGGCCGGCAGCGGCCTGCCGATACACCCTCTCCCACTGTGCTGTGTCCTGGTTGTACACCAAGCCTACTGTCTGCTCGCCAGGCTGGCTAGAGGGCGGAGCTATAGGGAAGGCCACTGTTCCTGTTCCCACTCCTCCACCAGGGGGTGGCGGCTGCTCGCTGGGCTCTGCAGGTGCCCTCCTGTCCTGGGTTTGGGCTTCTAGTGTCCTTCTGCTCTCTTCAGGCTGCCAAGGAGAAGAAGAGGGGAAAGAAGAGGAGGAAGAGGTGGAGGAGGGTTCCAGAGGGGAGGCAGAGGTGGAGGAGGTCTGGTTGGTGCGCTCCCAACGCTGGGAGTCGTGGTTAAAAGTGAGCAAGTTGTGACATGCCCGGCAGCGATTCAGATGGCCTCGAGAAGCTGGGGGAGGAACATTGTTCTCCAGGCTGTGAGAGGAAGGAGGAGGAGGGAGGGGAGGCTGATAGTGGATGATTGGGGTAGGGGACGAGGAGGAAGATGAGGAAGGCCCTGGTCTGTCTGGGTCCATGTTATTATTTAGCAGTTCTTGGCTCTGCTCCTGGTTTCCATCTGTGATGCTGCCCCCTAGAGGTGGTTCAAGGTCCTGCATGCGGTCAACTCCAAACTCCAGGAAATAGCGGCTCAAGTTGCACTGAAGCACATTACGGAAAGATGCCGTGTTTCGGGAGCCATCCCAGAATGGGTGATGCCCACTGCTTGTACCAGCGCTGTCTCGGCCTCCAGCCTCTGCTCCTTGCTGGGGAAAGCCCCGTCCTTCAGTAGCAGAGGTGTAGACTGGAGAGTGGGAGGAGCTGTCCTGCTGACGTAGCACTGAAAGGAGACTGATGGAGGAGGACGACGAAGTCCTGGGAGGCAGCATGCCTGGACCCACCCGAATCTCCCTGACTGACCATTCAGGTGCTGGCCTGGTGGTGGAGTGCGGCTCAATGACACTTGGTACAGGAGGATTAAGAGAAGTGCTGGCGCTGTAGTAGACTGACGTGAAGGCAGAGGGTCGCTCTGAGGGTTGTCTGGGTTCTGTTCGGGCTGAAGAGAATGTGGAAGATGGGGGAGGTTGGGAAGCTTCAGATGGCACCCTAGGATCAGATGAGTTCAGGGAGGAGCCCTCAGGGGCCAGAGAAGGGTTGCGATTGACAGAGCAGCGACTACAAAGGCAGACCATGCCCAGGTGCTGAGTACAGCCAGGAGCAGGAGGCCCACGCTCAGCACCGGGGTACTGGGCCAGAGGCATGCTGGGAGATTCTCCAACATTGCCTCCACTTTCACCCAGAGGCCGTGACTGTTCGCCTCCTGTCTGAGCCCCTGGGGAGCGAGATGACAAAATGTGAAGGAAGTTGTGGAGGATGGGTGTGCGGCGAACTGGTTGGGAAGGCAAGAAGGACCGCTGACGGAAGTGAGGCATCTCAACACTGTCCATCGGAACCTCAGAGTCTTCCTCATTCTGAAAGAGAGTTATCAATTTAAAATTGTCTCCTTATTTTTATTTAGTCTTTCAGTTTGGTTTCTGATTTCAGTTTTAGCCTTATGATTGCATCAGTAGTTTTAGATTTATTTTGAGGAACTGAGTAGTTTTAGTTTTTGATAACTTTTATTCACTTTCTAGTGTTATTCAGTGACCTGACATTCACAGCACCAACGGAGGAGGAAAACGAACGACAGTGTAAATACAGTTAATAAAATTTTTTTTTTACGTCTTTGTTTTCATTAACTAAAATAATAAGAGGCAAAACCTTTATCATGTATGGTGATACATGACAAAGGTACAGTCAAAGGTTCTTACCTGCTGATTGGACGGATTCACTATCGCTGTCAGCAGGTTGTGGCCTAGAGGGTCAAACCTCACCAGCCTGGAAAAATCACATAGATGAAAATCAGTGACAGCAAAGCACAGTTCTGGCCTATTAGTACTGCCTAATCCAAAATTCAGATCGTTTTATCATGTATTTTAAAAAGTAACATATCAAAAGTAACTTGAGTTCTATTATCTTCCAAAATCCTAAAGCTCTGTTAAATCAAATCTAAAATCAAATCTGAACCAAGCTATATCTTATCATTGCCATGTGTATTATATAAACTCTCCAGCTGCTTATTTGTCATCAAACTGTGTTGAAAATTGTGTTGAACAACCAAGAAACCCTATGAACAATTTGCCACATACATTCATGCAAACAGCAGTTGCTGAAATGAAATTAATAAACCTACATGCGTGCAGTAAATATAATGTATTGTATATTATGATGGACTGTAAGGTTTGGGTCTCTTTTCTTGAACGTGTTTTATAGCAGTTATATAGCAAATACGTAAAAAAAAATACATAGCAGATGTTAAAAGAGGTTTTTAAATTGAATATCTGAAGAGAAGCCATAACATGAACTGCATTTGGTCTGGAACACAGACTCTTATCAGTGTTTCCCCCAGCACTTTCCAGGCAAGGCGGCCGCCCTGGGTAAGTCGACCACCCGCCCTAGCAAGGTTCCAAGAAAAAAAAAAAAGCGTCCAAAAAAAAAAAAAAAACCGAAGTGGTAATGCATTTCAGCGCAGGGACTAACAGCTAAACTAAACTGCGGCACCTAGTGGTTGGATATATTCCTACGGGGTGTACCTACTCACCAGAACGGACCGAAACTTACCGGAACGGACCGAAACGGACCCAGATGTCGACATATATACATTAAAAACTCTTCTAGAA
>JAPTMW010000024.1:21427142-21438736 GCA_029822955.1 Ostorhinchus angustatus | reverse complement strand
AAAATATGAAAATTTTATTAAATAAAATTAAATGGCAGGCAAACAAAAAAAAATACCCCCCCCCCCCCCGCTTATTATATAGAACTGAACTACAACTCACTAATCTATGTGATCAGTCTGTTCATAATCATCTTCTCCTGCTTCATGTTATTCACTGGTTACCACAATGACACAAAATGATATGTATCATCATAGTTATCAGCAATTAGCTGCTCCATTCAACCCACCGGACTCTCTCGGTATCACTGCCGGTCTTGACGACAGCAAAGGGCTCCGGTCGGCTCCAGTCCCAGAAGTGGAGCTCATTGTTGGTGGCGATCAGAAGGAGCTGAGCAGTCGGGTGGAAGGCCAGGGAGGCAATGGCGACATTGCTCTCTGTAAACCAACTCTCACTGCCACCCTGCAGACAGAACAAGCATTACACTTCATACTCTAAAATGTTATTTCGTTTACACAGTTTCCATCAAGAGGATTTTATTTGGATTATTAAAATGCACATAAACCCATTTGGGAAAAAATACTGCAAAAAAGCTCTTACACTTGGAAGAGGTGAAATCTAATAATAACTGTATGTCTGCAAGTGACACAAAGAACTGCTATATTCACTGAATTAATACAAGAAACTAATTAAATGAGTGCAACTTTCTGAGATTTAAAAGGAACTGACTGTCGATTTGTAACAGTTAATAAAAATGGCAGAAACAGAAAGCATCAGTACATGAAGGGTAATAACAGTTACACTAACATTACTTCATTATTTTGACAGCTGTAATGACTTTTTTTTGTAAATGTAAACACACATCTGAACTAAACAGAATTAACTATGACATAGATAAAGAGAACATTGTGTGCATCATGATTTGTTACACTTTTTTTTTTTACATTAATACACAAAAGACATTTCAGAAATAACTTGGAACCTTGTACAACACTCGGTACTTACATGCAGGTCCCAGATGCGGACTTCGCCATCAAGGCACCCAGATGCCACCAGGCCAGGAATTGTGGGGTGAAAGGTCACACACCAGGGGGTTCTACGGTGGCCCACTAAGGAATGTAGGCACTTTCCAGTCTTCACCTCCGTTATATAAATGTTGTGGTTGACATGAGTGGAAGCCATAAGGGTCCTACAAGAGTTCACAGTACAAATATTTCAAAACAAGCACTAGCTTTGTCTTGTTTCTAATGTAACTGTCTGGTGGATCTTTGTAAACAACATTTGGAGTTCATATCAGAAATACTGCAGGAACACACATTTATAGTTCAACAAAAATAACTGACTGATGAGTTTCCTCACCTGTCAGGACTGAATGCCAGCAGGAAGGTTGACCGAGGGCTGTCCGGCAGCTCCACTTTCTGTCAGATAAGTAAAGATTTTTAATCAAAATGCAGCTCTTTCTCAAATACAAACTTAGTGAAAACATGACAAAAATAGAACAGTAGACTGTAGTAGAGTGGCTGTACATATAAAGAGTTTCAGTGACATTAATCTAAAACAGAACCTGATGATCTACTATGAGAGAATACAATCTGCCACACAAGAATAAATCAAAACCTACGACATCTTCTTCAAGACAAACATAACCTACACCGCAACATCTTGGAGAGAATACAACTCCAGCTTAAGAAAGTACATTCTCCTTTTGGTTACATGTTTGGTTTGTTTCTGAAGTTCTTTATTTTTATTCTTTTCTGACTTAGTCAACCTATTTTTAAAAATAATTCTTCAATTATAAACTGTTAAGTACATGACTGACATTTGCTGTTATAAACCCCTAATTGCTGCTGAGATTCCATCAGACTCTGCCTCTTTACTCTGTGATTCAACACAAAAGTTATTTTTCTTTGCCTGATATCAAGTCCTGCAGCTTTAAGGATTTTCCTGTCTGATAGACAAAACATTAACCTCTCAGGCTGAGATTTTGTACACAACACCTCATCATTTAACAAAACACCACTCAGGGAATTCATTTTTGAAAACTGATAAAAAGAGGAAAATGTCCCTAAATAACCATCCTCATCTGGGCCCTATACTCTGGATTAAACCATTTCCTCATGGGGCAGCAGAGACTGGACATTCATTCTGAACAAGCCTTCACTGGGCAACATCTGAATAGTCTCGTGGTCTGACCCAGGCCTTAGAGGTACTTGCACAATAAGACTAGTGTTGGAGCAGTGAGGACAGAGTAAAGGACTTCCAAAGAGAAAGAGGATTGACTGTTGGTTCAGCCTAGGTTTTGACCTAAAATACACAAATGACAGAGCTCAGGGTCACTTCTTTGTGAAACATGAGGATAAAATGAACTAAAGCAGTGAATGGCAACATTAATAATGTCTGAAGCAGCTTGTAGTAACAAGATAGCGCGACCGTCATTGGCAGAGACTGAGTTGGATGCTGTGCCTGCCACACTAAGCTGCATTTCACCTTTTGCCATTTGTTATAAAATCTAGTCTCTATCGGGTTCTGTCATTGTGGTGTTAAGTGGGATGAAGAGTAGGCAGTAGAAGTGTATCTATAAATCATTAAAATGTGGCAGTCAGTAGCCATGTGGATATTAGATCAAATATCCTAGTTTTATTAATCTTAGAAATTCAATAATACAGTTCTTAAATCATTTCATTAAAATCTGCCATCCAAATTACTGACTGCAAGCAAATTACTTAAAAACAAGAGGATTTAGGAAAAAGGTTTTTGTTTTACATGTGCAATGAGTTCAGCACAAAATTCTTGTAAATTAATCCACTAAAATTTTACAAAGCGAATGCAAAATTTTATTTTGAATTGAACCAGACTGAAACTCAAGGCTCTCCAAAATTTAATGATGTTTGGCAGGAGATGCCCATTGGCTTAACAAGATAGAAAATCTAAATAATAAAGCAGAGACAGGAGCTCAGGAAATGTTGATATCTATCTGCAAAACATCCAAAATATCCAGAAAGAAGAGAATCATACAAAAACATAGGGAAAAAAAGTGTGGCTGGAAAATGCTTGCAAATTGCAAACATGTATAACTGTTCAACATAATAATGTGTTTTTCTAAAAAAAATAAAATAATACTATAACATGATGATGACTACATTATGTGACATAGCACATGGGGGAAATTAGTATTCAACTGTCGTTACATTTGTATTAATACTAAATATTATGAAATAATGATAGGGTGGTTTGCACCAAACTCTCCTGGATACTTACCTGACTCTGCCATTTCATCCAGCGCACTTTCTCCTCCACCAGCAGCTGCAGGAGCCGCTGTGAGCCAAAAGTCTGGGAGCCTCGCTCCCGGTTGGACAGGATCCGGACCGAGTTCCTCTGACGGGATGCCATAATGCTACCGGTGGCCTTGGCTGATTGGCTGCTCACTCCTACTGGGGCCACTCCGTCGCCATGCAGGGTCTAGGCTAAAAGAGTACAGAGCAGTTTAACCACGAGTACAAGAAGACTGCTGGCTGTTATACTTCATGAACACAGCTAAAACAATGACAAGAAAACAACATGGAATAGGTCTAGCTATTCTGATGATATGATAATGTCTAGTTATTGTGAGGATTGTGGTTGGAAAAGTTCGGACTACTAAAATAGTGTAATAGGTCAGAGTATAACTAGTCTCAAACAATCACTGAAAATAGACGGAACTCCTTACTCCCTTTATAATATTTTAGTAAAGTCTGAAATTTTAGTCAACTTATATTTGGTATAGAACTAAGATTGAAAGTGTTAAACACAAAACCTTCTCAGGGACACAAGTCACACATTTCTACTTCACTGGTGAGTACTTATTTAGAAGTAAAAACAACTTAAATGTAGTTTCTTTTAAACTCATCCACTACATATCAAACAGCAGCCAGTCCCAACTAAAATGAGTAAAGTAGGTCAAAGTGAAACCAGGAAATGTCTTCAATGCAAGAGACATTATTAAATATTAATGATATATTACCAAATAAAGGGCAGAGTTGATGAGTTACATTTGGAATACCCTTAAAAGTCCAAATCTGTGTTCAACAGCATAGCTACATCAAATTATCTCCCTGAACAAACTGATCAATAAAAGGTTGAGGCACAGTTAAGAATTACTGAAGGAAGATTTTCATATTTTAACCTATCATACTGCTTGTAACCCTGCTACAACACCAACATTTTCCCATCAGGAATGCAGCACAGCCCTTGTGGAGAGTCTGATCAGATCAGTGCAGCTCTGCATGCTGGCATTTTTGGCAGCTTTCCTACAAAGGAAAAGCCCAGTTCCTGTGATCTCCATTAGAGCTCAATGAATGGTGGTCAGCACAAGATGTAATAAATTTAACAGTAAAAGCCCTAATTTTAACTGATGCCTTGTCTGGAAACCATATTTTAAAAACCACAGAAGCAAATGAAATTCAAGAAGGTGTAAGTTGGCTTGTTTCATTTCGTTGGAACAAGAATGATCAGCTGACACTTCATTAGGCACCACTAGCCAAATAATTTTAGAGTGTACTCAGACTGATGCAATCCTGAAAGCTTGAGACAATACATTGATTGAGATTTGTGAGCCGATAGTGGAGGACCTGACAAAAACTAAAAGGAATAAAAAGACATGACCTACTCACTGGGGCTGTCAATACTATAAAACTTAAGTGGACAACTTTGTGACTAATAATTGTGAGTAAGTACGTGTTGAGTATAAATAAGATGAATTACACACATCCAGCACATGAAAAAAACATTTATCAGCATTAAATATGGTGTGGTGCTGGGGTATACCCCTTTTGCCCTGAATCAAATGCAATTATGGTCATCAAAAATCTGTTGGTCAAATATTAGAAGTTATGCCTTGAGAGTAGACAGTTGGGGGCCATTACACCATAGCAAAGAATGGGGGCACCACAAGATGGTATTAATAGAGCACCAAGTAAACCTAAAATGGTGGAAAATAATGTGGAAATTGAAATGGAAATTTTTGTTTGAATCATCTAGCTGTTTTTTTTTTTTTTTTTTTTTAAAAAGGTGAACAAAAAAATTTGTTACAGGTCAATTTCAACTATCACCTGAAAAGGATACGGAGCAATGGATAAGACAGGGATAAAAATGAGCACCAGTTCTGAAAGCTACTTATTACACAAAGAAGTCATTTTAGCTATTGTAGTTATTAATTGTTAATGTCTAATCTGGCCTTACACTCGGCACTGGCAGGTTGAGATTGTTAGGAGGTGCTTTTTACAGATTTTAAAAGACCATGTAATCAAATAAGTAAGCAAATATCACATCTGTACTGCTCCAGAGGGTAAGCTGAGACTCCAAAATTGCTGTGGATATTGTCAAGCCTGTTACATTATTATACTACAAGCAATGCAATTTCTAAGAATCTGGTTGCATTTCAGGATATATGCATCTATAACACAGGGTTATGAATTTTGCTGCAAATGTTACTGCAAAAACTGAATTAAGAGTCAGTTATTAAAGGATCTAAATGTAGTTCTAATTGTCACACATCAACCTAATGACACTTCAACCACTTGCAGAGAAACCACAGTCCTCCATTACATATCACACATTTCATTAAAAGTATCTGTCATTTAACATCTATGTGAAAGGTCACAATCAGAAAACTGGACACTCATAGTTACTGAGAAAAAATGTTACCAGTTCAGGTTGAATAGCAGCAAAGTCTCAAAAACATTTACCAGGCTGTCCATGATACCACCTGCTTCAGCCACTTGCAACAAAGCACTGCAGACACACTGCTTACATCCCACTGAGATTGTTTTGAATACTTTGGATGTGTAGAAGAATGAGCCTCAGGACTGCAGAGTTCGATCAAGTCAACAAGGATAAATAAGTTTCAGAAAAACAATAATGACTCACAAGACATGAATTAAATATTTTTTGGGTTTTTTTTAACCTTGTAGGTTATTAAGAGCAAAGTGTCTTTTGGAGAGATTTCCAATCCACTCTTTTCTTGAAATCACCTCTATCAGTTATTAAAGACAAGATTTGTGCATTCCACTACTAAGCATGTACTGCTTATCTATGAAATACTCTTACACACTTGAATGTAATAAATTAATCTTAGACTAATGCAGCTCAGATAATTAAGTGCCAGTCATTGTTATCATTTCAACAAATCACACTTATCCCCTTTACTTAGAATATTTAGTGGATTCTTCAACAAAACACTTATTACCAAACACACATTTGGAACCAAGAAGAGTTGAATCACAGACATTAAACTTTTTCTGACAGAACTAGTATGCAGCAGATAAACTTATGAACTGCTTATAATTTTAGTGTTCAACCATTTAAAACAACTTTGGGAAAAAGCAACATTAACATATAAACCTAATAAAAACCAGTTACCAGCCAGGAGTGACTCATAGTTACATCTAAAGGATAATGTCAGTAACATTTGTCAGACACATAATGTTCATCCGATAGAAAACAACCTATTCAAAAATACTGTCATTATGTGATTACCATTGCATACAAAATTCAGGAATACAAACTCATCAGGGATGAAAAGTGTGACAAAGATGCAAAACTTCAAAATCTGAAAAAAAAAAAGGTTTGTGGAGAAACACACCCAAATCAGCTATCTTCGGGGATTTTGGCAGATTAGCGTAGGAGTTCTTTGTTCATTCTCGATAAAAAGAAAATGAAAGAATGAATAATCTTCATGACACTTTACCTTTTCTATATTATTTCCTAGAAAATTGGCCAGTTGTTTACAAGGATGCTTAGGAACCCTGGTTTTCTTTTTCCATATCAGGAAATGCATATATGCATAGACCCTATTCCTTTGTACGACAAAAGAAAATAAAGTCAGATCTCCACAATTTTAAAGGTTGATCTCTATCATCAGGTAATGACCAATCTTCCTGGAATCCAATTAGCTTTGCATTTGTATCTTACCTGTAGTCTTCAAATTTTTGTGTGAGGTGAGAACAAACACAAAAAGGGGTTTTCAGAGGACATCTCTGTATAATTTACAAACAGATACTTTAAATAAAACTTCAGTGTGTATCAAAGGTCCAGTTAACCTATGAAAATATCAGTCTCTGTAGCTCTGCAGGTAGTTACTCTCTCCGCCTGTGAGCGAAAACAGGACGGTAAAACAATCACTGACTGGGGTGTGTTAAAATAGTTTATGTGCAATTATATTCCTAGAGATGGTGTTTTTAATGATTTTTGGGGCACTGCCATCAAGCGAAAGGAAAGCATTATTAAAAAACACAGTTGCTGTAAAACATGTCCTACATAAACTGAGTACAAAATTTCTCCATTTCATATACTAATGGCAGTGTGAGGACCAGTTCCCCTGAAGTCTTGCCCATTCAATGTAAACTCACTAGTCAGACTTGTTACTGTCAGTCGTGAAGGTCTGTCTTTGTCATATGATTAATTTCACACTACATAGAAGAAGGCTAAGACATATTAAACGCTAGACACACCAAAATAAACATCAGAGAGTAAGCCAGCTGAATGTGATACATTATTACCCAGCAGATACCAATCTGTGACTGGTAGCAGTTTATATTAGCTATGTGCTACCATTTAGCTCGATAACTAGCAATCTGCTATGTATGACAAAGACGTTACTTCGATCAGTAACACTTTGACACTTCACCAAAAGTAACATTAAGGTTGGCAACGTTAACTACCATTTTAAACATTCAGAGGCAGCTAACCAAAGGGCTAAATTAGCCCATTCCGGATATAGCCAGCTAACCAGCCAACAATTCTGAAAATGGAGCGCGAAGTTATTTCAGATTTTAATAACGAGAGCATTAACTTACATCCGTAAATACATTACTGACAATTACAGTCAATCATAGTAGCACAAATCATATGTTTAACACCGAAATGAATGGCCTACCTTCCTTTTTTAAATCGCTCTCCCACTGTGCCATCATAGGCGTTGCTATCAGGCAGTCTTAACAGGAGCTAGGCTAGCTAGTTAGCTAGTTCGGCCAAAACGGAAAATGTGGCCGCTGCAAATAGAAAAATGTCTGGCGTTACCATCGGTTTTTTTTAGCGATTACGTTGATGAAAAGTGTCCACTGAAATCAATGGACAACATTCATATTCTCCAATGGAGGCAAAGATTGAGTGTTTTCTAAGGCATTGGTCCAATGTTTTACTAGCTGCTTGACGCGAAACTGCTACTGCGTAACTAGCTAGCTAGTAGCTCGCTACACACAGGCTTATCAACAGAACACTGATTACAATCAATCGAACTCTCAAAATTCATCTTTCCATTCACTAATTTTATTACAATTTTTGGATTAAGCAAATATTGGAGTGAAATATATTATCTGCATCTATAATCTATATCTATTAACTATCTTAAGATACTTGCATTTAATCTAAAAACTATCGAATCAACTGGAAATTATCATTAAGGTGTTCCATGCATCTGGGATCGATTGGCAAGTCTAATAGTAGCGGCTTGTATCAGAATGAGGAGAATATGTTTTTTAGAGCTGAATCCTCTGTATGTTAAAAAAAAAAAAGTACCCCTTAATTAACAACCTTGACTTGAATAAAAGGTACAAATACATGCAACATAAACACGTGTCCTTAGCCACTAGAATTGATACTTAAAGTGAGATGTATTGTGATTACAGATTATATTTTTGTGCCTGTAGAAATCCAGTGCTCTTTTTTTCTGTAAAGCTCTGCAAGAAGCAGAGGCCCTCAGATAGACAGCAATGTACTGTCTCAGGACATCAGTACAAAAAATGACAAAGAAAAAGATAAATTCATCTCTTTATTGGTTTTATTTGCTGTTGTGTGTCAAGTTGGGCTCATGGACCCTTTGGTACCATTGTTTAAAATGGAAAAGAAAATTCCACTGCAGCACAGATGTTTCCCATGACAGTAATAACAGCCTTCTTAAATATAAATTATATATATGATAGACATATTTGATACCAACTGCCAAAAAGAACAACCCACAGCATTGTCCTTTTTTGTATTTGTAGAAATATCATGGAGGGATAAAAATGATTCCTTTTACATCGGAAAAAAAGAAAAAGAAGAGTCCCATACTTAACGTTATTTGTAATTAGATATCCAGAAGGTAGACACCGGCTTTTCTTACAGCCCAGGTCTGAAATAATGTTATTCCAGTAGTAAACAATATCCATAACCGACTCTAATTCAGAAGAATTCCAATGTACCTGTTTTAACTTGTTTTTAACTTGTGCGAATGTTAATAAAATTCTATTGTATTGTATTGTATTGTATTGTATTCTATTCTATAGAAACAGATCTGACCAGTCCCAGAACCAACAGGTTATAGTTGTAGTAAAGCCACCTAAGATGATAAAGAATCCAAAGAAGAGTTTAAAGAAGTATTGCAATCCCAGAAACAAATTCATAGCATGGCATGAAGCATCACCAGAATCATGAACTAATTAAATGGATGAATTCTTCATTAAATTCACCCACCCAGCTTTCCAAGAATGAATTGTCTATTTTTAATTTCCTGCCAAAACTTTCCAAAGAAACAAAACAAATGTATTTTATGAATGCCCCATGGATTCATTATAAGAAACAGTGTGGTTTGCTTACCTATAATATACACTTTATTTATAGAACATAAAAAATATAACATGTCTTGCAAGTACAAAAATATTCTTCATGGAGAGAAGACATCACTTAATTTTCGGCCAGTGTTTTCCATTGTGATGATTTTCTACTCATTGCATTGAGCAATTTGGCCTTCAGAATAACAGAGTCATTTGAAACACACCAAAGTTATTCTGAGTTATACTGAGCATAAAATGGACTATTTTAACTCAGTACTGCATTTAATTCCTGTGGAATGCATTATCCCCATGGGAGAGCTGATTTTGTAGCTGCTACTATTTGCATTTCCTGCTCTTTTTTTGTTTAGCCAACATGATGATAAATCTATGAAATCCACATTGTTAGTCTATAATAAGAAATATGTCTGAAAATAGACTTAAAGGGGCTCCATCATTTGGCATAACTAATAATTACTTTGAAGATTTGTGAGAAAATCATCAGTACAAGCATAGAAGGAAGACATAGCTATTTGTTGTTTAAGCATGTATTAAAATATGTCATATACTGAATTTATATGTACATTGTATTTGTCAAAGAAAATGCATTCATTTGTTCGTGTTCTGCAAAACAAACTATATTTGTTATTGAATCTTAGGCATTTGTAAAACGCATTTTGTTTGTAAGGTTTTAGCATCACATTAGCTCCATCATATTGTTCCAGATGTAATATCTATGAGAAATACATTTGTGATTAAAATCCATAGAAGAGTGTTTGTGAACACTTTTTTCTTACATGGTCTTATCAGCTGGTTTGGGGATCCAACAGTCATGTTTTTGGCTCAAATGAGGGAGTTTGAGGGAATGAGGAGTTGCTAAACCAATCTATGTTGTCATCACTTTCCGATAAAAAGATTTGTTAATGCAATGAGTGAAGTAAATCAGTGGAGAAAAATATAGAAAGAGCCAAATAAAAGCTAACATCAGGCTTCAAAATGTTGTATCTGATTTATTATCTATATGTAGACATACAGTAAATGAGTCAATGCAACAAATATCTATACAGGTACATTGTAAATTACATGTTACCAGTAAAATCACATCAGTGCATATATGATTAGAATCAGGCAACATGATGGAAAATCTACAGGCCAATAATCTGAGGCAGGAAAACAAGGCAGAAACACGACACAGACTTTTGTTATGGAGCTGCTGCTGGAAGAAAAAAAGCAAAGGCAGTACACATGCTCACACACACTCACACACAAACAGGCACATACATACACAATGATGCAGCAGGGGGGGGTGTGTTCAAACAGCAGGTAACCTCCTCAGAAGTTCTCCTTGTAGAAGTTGAACCCAAAGTGCTCACACTGGGCTTTGATTACTTTAGCCAAAGCAGGAGAGCCACAGTAAAACACATGGACTTTCCCTTTATTCTCCTCAGACACTTTCTGAAACACCTGACACACAGGAAACAAACTGTGAGTATATGCACTAAATATCTCTGACACAAACCTACCTGTGACAGTATCACTAAGATGAAAATGAAAAGGTAGAAAGGTACAGTTAAAGTTAAAAGGGTTTGTGTCCTCACCTTCTGATCAAAGTTTATTTATCAAATATGTTATTAAGCCAAGGAACACACAGGACACTACTCTAATTTTCCTGACCTAAGCCCCCCCTGAAAATGTCTGAAAACATTATCAGGAGGATAATGGGTCGTCATAAACCATCAGAGTTGAAGTGTTTTTATCTTTGCTCCAGAAGTGAAACACAGTAGCCGAGAGCATGTGAAAAATCACAATAAGTTGTATATTAGCCATTAAAAATCAAGTGTTGTTTCATCCAATATTGTGCTATTTAACAAGAAATCAAACATGTTTTATACACTTTATTTTAGGTCTTCAAGGACTGTATTTTTTTTTGTTATTTTGATTATTTTTTGCAAAATAAAAATGATAGGGATGTACAGTCACAGATTTTAAGTGCAATAAAAATAAAGATAACAATTAGAAAAGAATAATAAAAATTGGAATAAAAGGATAGTTCCAAAGTAAAGTACTGCCTTGTCTTTCCCCCATGACGA
>JAPTMW010000024.1:21183518-21193867 GCA_029822955.1 Ostorhinchus angustatus | reverse complement strand
TTCTATTCTATTCTATTCTATTCTATTCTATTCTATTCTATTCTATTCTATTCTATTCTATTCTATTCTATTGTTTTCTTTTTTTTGCTGTTCATAATCTGACTAGTTGACCAGTCGTTATAGTAGTCAGTGACTAGCTGACTATTGAAAGAGTCATTTGTTGCAGCTCTCTACAAACATCCATAAATATCCCTGGCTGATCTTCTCTGCAAGTCATTCCACACTTTATTTCTTTACCATCTTTTTCTCTCTGCTCCCCCTAAATCCATAGACACAAAACTGTCCAAGCCCTTTGCAGGCTCAGACCTGTGTAGATGTCTTTATAATAATGACCTACTAAATGTATCCATTTCTCAGAGGTTTTTTTTTAGCTGTGGTGGGGAATTGTCTTTTGTTTTACAGTGTATTCTGGAGCAGGACATCTTCCACCGCTCGCTGCTGGCCTGCTGTCTGGAGATCGTCATCTTCTCCTACAGACCTCCAGGAGATTTCCCTAGTGTGATCAGTATTTTCCAGCTCCCAGCGTTTCACTTTTATAAGGTATGAATCAGTTCAGTGACATGTGTCTGGATGTTTTAGCTTTGGATGGTCTGGAAATGCAGAATCCATATGCTTTTTGTTTTTGTTGCATAGGTTCAATTAATTCTTGTCTTTAATGCTTCTCTGTGCATCCAGGTGATTGAGGTGTTGGTTCGGTCAGAGCAGGGTCTGTTTCGGGAGGTGGTAAAGCACCTGAACCAGGTGGAGGAGCAAGTGCTGGAGAGTCTGGCCTGGACTAATGACTCCCCACTGTGGGAGAGCCTCCGTGCAGCAAAAGACCATGTTCCCACATGTCAGGAGGTCAGGACAAAAACAAGCGGTGCCAGGCATATCAAACCCCACCCCTCGCACGTATTGTAGCTTATTTTGAAATCGATCCAGCTGATGTCATCATGTCTATGCATGTGGTGATGTCAGTATATCAATTGCCTGTATATATGTGCCAAGTTTGAAGTAAATTGTAACAAAATTTATGTTTTTATAGACATGTGAAATCTTGCCCATTGTAAGTGAATGGGAGGGGGAAAAAAAGATGTAAAAAATTCATAAAAAATTTTAACTTTAACCTACTTTTCCCAAAATGTAATCACATCTTTTCTGGGTCACTGGTAATCTATAAACCAAATTTGGTATGAATTTAACCAATAGTTTGGCTAATAGAGCATTAACAATGAAACAAACAAAGAAACAAACCAAACCAAAAACAATACCCCCTTTGGACGGTGGAGTAATAATAATAAAATAATAATATAATAATAATAAGAGAGGATGAAAAATACAACTTGTTTGTTTGAAGGAGTGCTAAGTCAGTCCTGAATGTCAGTTTGTGTCTGGCTTCATTTGTAATTGTGTTTTGTGTGTGTTGTAGGTGATGCCTCCTCAGTATCTGGAACAGAATGATGAAAGTAGCACAACAAACCTTCCCCTCACCCCTGTCAACCATGGACCTGACCTCAACACCAACAGCACAGTCAAAGGTGTGTGCAGATGTTCACAATACTTATTGGCAGATAGTTTAATGTTAAATGTTCAGCGCAGAAGGGTTTGCTCATTCTTGTGTGCACATGTACATGAAGCTTGGAGTGTTTTTGACGTTAGCTCACTGCATTTGTAAGTTAACAATATCCAGTGTTGTACAAATGTTGTACGTCCTCTGAGGAGGTCATTGCCCAGGCTGATGTATTCAGCTCAGACAGTTGTTAGTATGGACTTTCCTCCATCTCATCCATTCTGATTTTTACCTACATCTGGATTTTGTGCATGACTGAATCTGTCTGACTGCATGTAGTCTTGTTACACCACATCTCTCAGGTGATACTGTGGTTTCCTCAGGTCAGTTTGAGACTTAGACTGAATGTAAATTAATTCACATCTCTCCCCTCATCCTGTAGGTATGTCCCCCTCCCCCACCACCTTGCTGGACCGCTACAGCTCCCCGACGGCCGGTGCAGCTCGGCGCCGTCTGTTTGTCGACCCAGTAGACAGTGAGTCTGGTGCCACCTCCACCAGCAGCACCAGTACCACCAGTACAGCCCCAGCCACTGTGGCAAAGGCCGGTCAGGCCAGTATCGTCACAGCCATCCCAGCTGGGCAGACTGTGGTCACCATGGCAACCGCCACAGTTACTGCAAACAATGGCCAGACAGTGACCATTCCCGTGCAGGGTGAGGAAATGAAATAAAAGACATAGGTGTGATTAAAGCTGATGCTGAAGTTAGTTTTAAATAACTTATATGACCTTTGACCTGCAGGTATAGCCAATGAGAGTGGAGGCATCACTTTTATCCCATTCCAGGTGAGTGTGACCGGTCAGGCTGGAGCCACGCTGCAGCCGCTGTCTGCTCAGGCTCTGACTGGCACACTCACCGTCCAATCAGCTGTCACCAAACCGGCTGCCAAACCAGTGAGCAGTCCTTTGAGAAAAGGCTCGTTGTCTCTATTCTTCAGGAAGGTAACAGTCAACTTCTTCATTTTTGGTTCTATTTTTATTCCAGTGTTTACATTTATATAAGGATAGATGGAAATTGTGAGCTGATAAACTTTATTCTCGTGGACTGACCTGTGTTGTAGCCTGAGATTCAGTCGATGTCATTTTCTCATTTTCTGTCTGTATATAAAGCAGCTACCACTGCAATATGAAACTATTAACCCCTATTGTAATATGATATTCTGACATGACTTAATTCGATATAATACAGTTTTATGAAATTATGTGATGCGTAAAGAATATGATACTGTGTAATTCAATGGACAGTTTCTTTTGATTTCTCTGCTTTAGAAGACCTTTCATAATAAATTAACTGAAAAAAATATTTTTTTTACTTCATATTTGTTTTCTAGTGCTGCAGCCCAATGTCTCATTCATAGTTTATTTTTTCATTTTAAAAATGGGCTTTTCGCAATTTTTTTCCCACACATCAAAAAGTCTCTGAAAAACATCAAACAAAACTAGGCCTGGAATTCACCTTAACCCACTTCTTTCCTGTTTTATCTTTACACATTAATATCACATCACAGCCTCTGTGACAGTATAAAACTTTGATTACTTGTGGAATAACTGCCAAGAATCGGTCGTCATAATTGGAAATGACAGATACACTAGAGAAATAGTTTAGAGAGGAGGGATTCATCTGTTAGGAAATACTAATTATTGGTCACAAATTGTTGCTTGAATTTCTAACTTATTAAAGTCATAGGGTAAAAATGTTGGAAACAATGCATCTTGATTTCCTGCCTAATTGTATCCAATGCACACATTTTCCGTCAAGGCACAGGTCTGCATACATGTCATACCCAAGTTTATTAAATCCATGTCACACAGTATGAATAAAAATAAATAGAAACAGCTGTGGAAATCTCACTGCTTGAAGAGGCAAAAAAGAAGACTTTTAAAGGTTGCTTTTGCTGTATTTTAAAACACTTTTCCATTTGTTTAAAGATGAGTAACCATAGAAATTTTATTGAGTGAAAGTGTGATTTTCTGCGGCAGGTCTACCACCTGGCCAGTGTCCGCCTCAGAGACCTTTGTGCTAAACTGGACATCTCATCAGAGCTGAGGAGGAAGATCTGGACCTGCTTTGAATACTCTCTGGTCCACTGTGCTCAGCTGATGATGGACCGGCACCTGGACCAGCTCCTCATGTGTGCCGTCTATGTCATGGCCAAGGTGTGTTTGCATCTCCAGAAGTGTAAACATTGCTCCACTCCGTTGTCTCTGTCCTCTTAATGAAGGAAATGCTGTGTTTGTTGTTTGCAGGTGACTAAAGAGGACAAATCCTTCCAGAACATTATGAAGTGTTACCGCACGCAGCCTCAGGCCAGCAGCAATGTAAGAACCTCTGGGTCAGCACTGCTGTTCTGTTTTGACCTTCACTGTATGGACAAATGCACATCCACATCCATTAGTAACAGGGGCAGAAAATCAAACACATACACAGAAAACTTCCCAGAAAACAGAATTATTATCATTAATAAAAACGAACAAAATAATAAAAATAAGTCTACCAAAATAACTAAACGAAACAGTTTACAAAAGGAAAGTACACAGAAATGACAGAGAAAATTATTTTAACATAACATCACATTTACATATGAAGGATATTTGTGTCCTTATCTTCATAGGTCTATTTGAGAAGCTCTCATGAGAAGGGTAACCGAGCTCAAAGTCTTAAGATAAAGGAGAAAGCTGAAGTTAACCCCAGACAGCCACAAAACCAAACAGTCTGTATGACATCACCATTATAAACTATCTGAAGCTGGTTTTGGATTTGCATGTCTCAGGTCTACAGGAGTGTGTTGATCTCAGGGAGAAAGAGGCGTCCCTCAGGCAACAACGAAACCACCAAACAAAATTCACCCTCCGAGAGCAGCCAGGAACCAGGTCTGAGCACCGACACATCTGTTTTAATGAGCAAACCGCATTTCTCTCAGCATTTTTTAAAAGCCCACTCGCCCGCTCTTCGTCTTCCAGCAGGTGGAGACACCAGCCCTGTTCCGATTCGCTCTAGCAGCACATTACCGGGTCCTCAGCCGGGCAGCGCCCCCTCCACACCCACCAACAACAACAAGAACTCCTCCTCTTCCTCTTCTATTGTGGGCGACAGCGAGGAGGAGCGAGGAGACCTCATCCACTTCTATAATAATGTTTACATTAAACAGATGAGACACTTTGCTCTGCGATACTCTCCAAGTTCACCCTCTGCAGGGGTGAGTGTCCAAACACTCTGTGTTTAGATTAGCATCATGATCAGTTCAAGTCTGGTCATGTACTGAAGTCTGGTTTGATAAGAAAGTGTATATTGGCATTTTGACTGGATTATTCTGAACTATTTCCATGTGATGATGTATCCATACTCTGTTTTTACAGTAGGTTAGCTTGTTTGGTTTAGTTTCAGTTTTTTCATTCATTTCATTCATTTTTTGTTAGTCTTGGTCTTTTTCCTAATTTAAGGTCTGAAAGCAGGCTTATATACACTCACACACATTTTTGGAAATTATTATTAGACCACCTGCAGTGTCACTTCAGCGTTCACTAATCAATTGGAAATTCATCATAGCGGTTGAATAATTACAGCAATTATAAAATATATAGTGGGCATGATATATTCTGATAATAACAATTATATACAATAAAACATAATAATACATTTTATATGTTGGGTGCTTTTCAAGATACTCAAAACAACATACTATATGAAACCCATAATATCAATATAACATAAGACACTCAAAATCAGTCACATATATTCAACTTTAATCACACGATAAAAGCAGCACCTGAAAGTTTGGTATTAAAACATGACATGAAATAGGAAATCTAAATTTAAGATGATGACCAAAATGGTTTTTAGATGTCATTATTATGGACATCAGCTACGTATATAAGGTCAAGACAATACAGGTACCGTATTTGTCACTCGACCAACAGAAGAGAGCTGAGTGTTGATGAGTAGACACTTTCATACAGGGAGGTGCACCGCTGAGAGACTTGGAATCAGTAAAACAGCTCTTTAGTACAAAGAAATTTTTTTCTGTAATAGAATTATGTGCAAAACTGTAAACAGTAACACAAGAGCAGCTTTTTCATCATTAACATATTAAACATAAATGGATCTGAAGGCTGTTTGCTTTGGGTAAATTCCACAGAAGAAAACAAACCTGTTTGGGAAATATTTACTAGTAAAATATTTACCTGAGTTTTTCCCGTGTGTTAAAATACATAATCCTGACTATATGACTTCATGACTACAATAGTACAATAATCCAAGAGGAGACACTTTAGCATCAATACATTTCACTGTCAGTCTGTGAAGGAAACACAACCACATCTCAGAGTGTGTCCTGTGTGTGTTTGTGTGCAGGTGGAGTCCCCCCCCCTCTGTCCATACCCCACCCTGAGGACCGGGTCACCTCGCCGGATGCTTCTCTCCAGTAAACACTCCATCTACATTTCACCACACAAGACCAGCTCTGCCCCCACACCAACAACACCCCGAGACAAGATTTACTACTACATCTGCAGCAGCCCCCCTAACGTAAGATTCTCCTGCACCGCACTGCATCACAGCTGAGCAAACAAACAAACAAACACTGTAGACAGCTCAGGCACACACAATATTTAGACCAGAGTTGCAATACTGGAGAATTTCTCATTAGTTTTCTTTTTTTTTTTTTTAGTCTCTCAGTTTGGTTTTTAGTTTGTGTAACAAGTGTATAATTTTTTTTGTTTCATTTTAGTTGGTTTTGCAAAGCACGTTATAGTTTTAATTCCTATTATTTATTGTCTTATTCATTTATATTGCTATTTTCAGTTAACAAAAGTATTTTTTCACTGTTAGTTTTAGTATTAGTGTAGTTTTCATTAACCTTCAAACATCTAAACAGCCACCGGTGACCAAAAGCATCTACTGATGTAAGATGTTGATTAACTTTTCAACCATTCAGCCTACCAATACATACACAATTGACATAAAATGCAGTTACTTAATTTTGAGTGTCATCAGATATGACCCATTTGGATGTTCAGAGGCTCCATAGTGAATGTGGAAACACCGTCATCTACCACATTGATTCACCAGTAAAACCCATGGAGTTTGACTAATGACAGTGGATGGAGACACTTGTTTTATATTCAGTTAATTATATATTTTGATGAAAAAATCATTTTTGCTTAGTTTTCTCTGTTCTGATATAATTACTTTTCACTTTACTCTCAGCAAGTATTAACATCTACATGGTTAGTGAATTAAGTATTGTTGGTTGGTTGTAGTCCAAACTGAAAACATGCCTAAACTGCGAGCCGATTACCTAAAATGTTCAGTTGTTGGTTGAACAGGACAGAGCAGCACAGCCACCAACCTGGAGGGGGGGGGGGCCTGAAGTGACTAATTTGCATTTAAAGGGCCAGTGCTCAAAACGACCTTTCTGGTGTCATTACTCAGAAATAGGGTTGAAGATGGACTCAGACCCAAACACAGCATTTACAGTTTACGTAGACCACAGCGAAATGTTTAAAATGCATAATTCTATTTAAAAAAGCTAAATATCACTCCTTTAAAACCAACTGTATGACATCTATCAACAAACAACCTAAAAACAAAAGCAGATGATGTACTGTATATCTGACCAAAAGCCTTAATGAATCCCTTGACCTTTGACCCCTCAGCGTCTCCAGGAGATCAACAGTATGATCCGGACCGGAGAGACCCCATCCAGGAAGCGCAGCATGGCCATGGAGGAGGAGATGTCGCCGAAGAGGGTGTGTCCCGACAACCACTCTGCTCTGCTGCGACGCCTGCAGGACGTGGCCAACGACCGCAGCTCCTCCCACTAAGGGAGCACGCACTGTCGCTATGGCAACACACACCTGAACCGGCTTACTGTTACTTCCACATGTATTTTGGAAGGAGATCAGTCCGTTAGGAGCATTTTGGCCAATTTCATAAGCAATGAATGAACAGATGAATCCACACAAAACGTTATATTATTATTATTTTGTTTCTTATTTATTTGATTCCAAAGCAACAAAAGCAAAGCTTGTCACGTGTGGATGAAAATATACAATCAAACAAAAGTATTTCTGTTGATAAGATGATAAAACCAGAATTAGACTTAACCTAAAGTAAAGGCTTTTACGTCATACAAACAACAAACAGAATTTGCATTTATTTGTTAAAAGAGGTTTTACAATTGTCTCGTCATTGGGTGGCTGTCTTTCTGACCTCTGCAGAGGCATCACTAATTCTCACATCTCCTGCTGCAATGGCAATGATTTCACTGAAATTCGCTGAAATTAAAGTTTAAGTTTCTGACAATTACTTGTAACTGTAACTTAAGTTAAAACTTCATACAGTTATGTGGCACTTTACAGTAAATGTACCCTTATCTGTTTGACAGAAACAGGGTCCACATGGAAGAGTTAAAATACTGAAAATAAAGTCGAACATTTCTCTGCAGTTGACTCCAAGAAGAAATTCACCCAAAAAATACAAACAAAACCAGCAGCAGCAGACCACCTCCAAAATAAAACAGCTTAAAGGGAGGCAGTGAAAGAATTCGCTTGTACTTGGATAGCTTCATTTAAAATAAAATCAAGAAAGAGGATTATGATTAAAGTTGTAATAAACTCAGATATTCTGTGCCTTTACTGTCAGAGAATATCTGACTGTGGTCTTCAAATTCCTTCTCTAAACTTTACCCTTTTGTCCCATTTGTGTTCCAAATATTGTAAAAATGCCTCTAAAATGACCAAAATGCTCTTAAAATCACATCAGTTGTAACTTCAAAATCAGTTCATTTACGTCCGGATATTTGACACCTCATAAAAACACCATCTTAATCCTGTTGTTTCCCTAAAAGTCTGTATGTTTTTAATCGGTGAGACGCTGAACTCACCTGCACTACGTACTGTATGGACACGCCTTCGACACTTACCGTTAGTATTACGTTGCTGTGTTGCTGTTGTATAAAACTCCTCATTCCATCCTTTTTCTCTTCGATACAGGAATGTAATTTGGGTTTTCATGGTTATTGGTTTTGGATCAGAAGTTTCTTACTGGCTGAAATAAAGGTGTAATGAAGTGGCAGCAGGCGTTTTCAGTCGAAGCACTGAAATGTTCTCACTCTGCAAGATGCTTTATTTTACTTTCTTTTATTTTTTTTATGTTATCTGTTTAGTTTTTTTTTTTTATTGATAGCTTTATTAGACACCTCTGATGTTTTTGTATCGCACATATAATTTAATCATGTATTCACAGTCTTATTTAACCATTAGCTGAAGGTATAAGTGTTTGACTTTGTGTAATTTAACCATGAAAGGGCTTTAGAGTGACATTTATAATGTGCTGTTGTGATTTTTTTACTGCTCCAGCGGCAGTGGTCCCACTTTTCAGAAGCTTTTTTTTTTTTGTATGTTTATATCCATGTAATCTCTACTTTAAATAGCCTCTCCATCACCCCAAAC
Organism: Ostorhinchus angustatus; assembly: GCA_029822955.1. Classification (NCBI taxonomy): domain Eukaryota; kingdom Metazoa; phylum Chordata; class Actinopteri; order Kurtiformes; family Apogonidae; genus Ostorhinchus; species Ostorhinchus angustatus. The sequence continues at coordinate 21,184,866 of JAPTMW010000024.1, read as the reverse complement.
TCACTTATCTTCGACCATCACCTTCTATTCTAACAAGTAGTGTGTATATATTTGTAAAAAAGAGTAAAGAAAACCTATTTTATCATGGGTGAAGGAAGTTAAGTGCCTTTATTTTTTACTGATCTGTTTGTTTGTTTACATCCACCAAACTTTACCCTTACGAGAGTTTCTTGATTGTTAAACAGCGCCGATAATAAAAACTTTCAAACTGATCTTGTCAGTTCTGTTTATCTCCACTAGATGGTGAATGTGAGGAACAGTTCAGGGTTGTTTATTATAAACCCTGAGGCCAAACAACCCTGTTCACTGTTTGACTCCTTGAATTAACCCATAAAGATCCAAACATCCACCACTGAACAAAACCATGTACTGATCTAAACAGTTTAATACCTGTTCATCCACTAATCTTATCAATACATGTAAATATTTGGTGTAAAATGCAGTTTGTTGTCTTTTCATGGTCATCAGATATGACCCATTTGGACGTTCGGAGGCTGCGTTGTCACCATGGAAACGCTGTCATCTTCTACAATGTCGATTCACCAGTAAAAACCCATAAAGTCTGATCAATAAAAGTGGATGGACACACTTATACGCTCAGTTTAAATAATCAGTAGTATGGTGGATCAGTTTTCTCTGTTTTTCATATAATAACCCTCAACTTTAACCCATAAAAACCCAAACACTAATCGGTAACCAAAAGCATCTACTGATCTAAACTGTTTAATACCTGTTGATCCACTAATCCTATCAATACATTTAAATAATTGGTGTAAAATACAGTTTGTCATCTTTTCATGGTCATCAGATATGACCCATTTGGACGTTCAGAGGCTCCATAGTTACCATGGAAACACCATCATCTTCCACAACATTGATTCACCAGTAAAACTCATGGAGTTGGATCAATGACAGTGGATGGAGGTTTAGTTTATGTTCAGTTAGATATACTTTGTTGAAAAAGTCATGTTTGCTCAATTTTTCTCTGTTTTTTGATATAATAACCCTCAATGTTACTCTGAGCTTTAATGAACATCTACATAATCCGTAAATTAAATGTAGGAAAACACATGATTTACACTGAAAAAACGCAAAATAAGGAAGATAATTTTCCAATCAGTGGTGATAAATCACTTAAGAAAGGTTAGAAAGAAAAATTCATTTGGGAACTGCCATAAAAGTCGTACTGGGTGTTAATATAGAAATACTGGTGTGGTTTCCAGTTCTGTACATAAATATCACATGTATTCAATGAATCCTATCAATGCATTTAAATAATTGGTGTAAAATGCAGTTTGTCGTCTTTTCATGGTCATCAGATATGACCCATTTGGACGTTCAGAGGCTC
>JAPTMW010000024.1:21059194-21070006 GCA_029822955.1 Ostorhinchus angustatus | reverse complement strand
TCATTATAAGTAAATGGGAGGAATTTTAAAAACCATAAAAAATGTGAACTTTGACCTACCCTTCCCATAATGTAATGAGATCTATTGTGAGTCACTGGCAATTTATAAACCCAATTTGGTATGAATTAAACCAATAGATTTTCTGCTAAAGTGTTAACAAACAAACCAAACCAAAAACAATACTTCTTGCCTCCCCTTCAGGGGTGGGGTAACAAAACTGCCACGCAACTAAATCAAGTGCATGTGTGCAAAACGTGCAAAATATGACTAAAACAGGATAATATGTTGTATAAAGGACAGGGCAGCTCTGAGCTACTCAGTTCTACAGTGGATATTTGACAGGTTGTACAAAAACATTTGAATAGTCAAGTGTTGTAAAACATACTTGGACATTATTCTTTTGCTGACAAATACAGTACAAATAATTTCAAAGATTTTTTTATTGTTAGTTCACTAGATGCACAGGACATACAGCGAATTGAGATGTCGTTTCTCTCACCTTGTTATTAAAAAAGAGGTATAAATAAATAAATGGTATATAGAATAAACTATAATAGAATGTAAAATGTATACATTAATCCATTTGCAGTGGTAGTGCCAAACAGTAACAGTTATGAGGTGAATAATGGATCAAAACAGCAGCAGATATGACAATCGTACAGTGTTTGTAATGAGCTGCAGTAGACAGTCAGCAGCGATGTGAGAATATCACATAATGAATATCACACTGAGTCTTGTGTGTAAAGGTTCTATGTGTCAGTTATCAGGAGTCCACTTAAATCCTCCCAGTGTTTCAGCACTAACCACGGGTCACCTTCACACACATTCAGCGTCTAATACGTATGCACACACTCAGCTGTCTCACTGACATCACTAGCCCATAACCCTGACTGTAACCACAACTCAGTGAGGTTTGAAGTTATGAGGAGTGGTTAGAATACCCTCACAATGCCAATAACACACACATACATTTGTGTTTCCAAGTATGTGTTTGACTTAAGTTACCTTGCAGTGCAGTGTCTTAGCTGAGCATTTTAGAAGTTTCCTCCCTAGATTTGGCAAACATTTAACAACGGTTTAGTGCCGATTTCAACTCCTCTCCTTAAAGACAATAACAAGTATTTCTCAATGAATTTGTGACTCTTCATTGACACTGTTCATTGATTGGATGATTAGCTCATTTTTGACCAGTCAGCAGCTGTATGAACACCTTCCAATCATCCTATTTTATTTATTTATTTATTTTTACCTTTCTAATAGTTTTGTGATGGTATCCTGAACATACAAAATAACAAATGACATTTAAAGCAGGATTTAACTGTTTTTTTTTTTTTTTATTGAAGATGGAAACGAACAATAGTGGCTTCTCCTTTGGACATCTGTGCAAAACTTTACCAGTTTTTACTAATTATTGGAAAAAAAACAGATGTGCGTAATGTCGGTTTTTCCATTAAATCACAAATGCGATGATTTATTTATTATTGTGAGATGACATGAGAAGCCATTCCGTAAACATGGCAACAAACATAAATATCACGTTGATTTAAAGATATATTCAATATTATTATTGTATATGTTACTCCTCTATCCTGTACTAAATTCAAAAATTATTTGGTTTCCTTGTGTGTTTGTTTTAAATCTCTACTTCTTCGCGTGTTATAACATCCGTTTTTTTTGTTCATGTGACTCTAGTTGCAGAAATAGGTCAGTTTTACGCGATATACCAGTTTCGCTATGCCCGAAAAACCACCTCTTGCCAGCGTAAAACCTTTTCATCGAAAAACAAGGGTTTTGGTGAAATTGTCATTTTTCCATTAGGCAAATTTTTATACACAAGTTAAATTAGCGCAATTTGAGGGTCAATGGAAAAGTGACTAGTGATACTTACCCTAACCACATCATATTTCTCTATATTGAGTTTTACCGTTATCATACTGAAGATTTCCATCCACAGAATCTAAGAAAAACACGGACACACTGTACTTTCAATTAAACATGTGCTCATACAATGAAACATAAACACACTTGTAGGTATCTGACCTCACCCCCTCATCACCGGGGTCAAAAGTCACAGTATATTCCTGCCAGGGAGAAAAGAACAGTGTGTGTGTTTAATTAAATGTCTTACTGTATGCTTATGTGTGTATTTGTGTGTACTTGCCATGTGCCCTCTTTCTCTTCCAATTAGCGTTACAGTGTGTTAATGAGAATGTAAACGTTGCCTCAAATTACATCGTCTGTCTGCTCTGTTCTGTGTCAAACGGCACATATCCACAGTCCTCCTTCAGCCATGTCGGAGTGTGTGCAGCTGTTTGTTTGATTAACACGTTACTGTACACAAAGAACCCAAACGGCAGACATATACATATACACACATATATGCCGTTATATATTTAAAACCACAATATTTAACATGTTTAACTTTAGTTTCTCTGTTTTCTTTTCTTCCTGTATGCAGGATTTGTAAAAGTGGAAATGTATAGGCTTGGATAAATGTAATATTTTCTAGGTGATATAGTAGGGGATAAAACAACAAAAGGACTGAATACAAAACAAACACAAGGAAAAATGTTTTTCATTGTGGTTTTAAGCCCATTAAGTTTATTCTGCTCATTACTGTGAGAGTTAAACTGCATCGATATATGAGATAAACATAAACAATATCATCATTTTCCACAGTTTTTTAGTCTGACCATGTCTTACAGGAAGTGTTTAACACATTCATGCACCTTGACACACTTCGCAAGAAAAAAAACATGAACAAACCACATTTTAAAAAAAATGTATGAAGCTGTAAAATTTTCTTTGTTAATTCAACTAAGCCTTTATTTAACTGATAAAAATAGAGAGAAAACTTTTTTGGCTGTGTAATTTTAATGCCAGCAGATGGCAGTAGGTTAAATGTCTATGTTGTCAATCGATCCACACCTGGCATCATGACAATACAAGTCAGACAGAGAGCATCCATTTGGGACATAGTCTATAACTGTCATATTCTAGGAAACTGTCCTGTAGAGGAAAGCAATGAAATATGTGGAACATGCCTTCAGGGGGAACATCCTACAGATCTATTTGAAAAGCTCTTACAAGAAGATTAACCTAGTGGATTCTGTTCACCTGTGCTTAGTGAACACACTTTTAAGGTACAACTACACAGTCTTACATCTGACAACCACATGTTACACAAAAGACCAAGGAGTAGTGATTAGCACTTCTGCCCCATAGCAGCAAGGTTTCAGGTTCAATTCCCAGTCTGAGGCTTTATATGTTGTTTGCCTGTTTTCTCTGTGGGTTTCTGCTGGGTGTTCCAGTTTCCCCTGCCATTAAAGACAGGTACACATAGTTTAATTCTCCTGTCAGTGCCCTTGAACACAGCACTGACAAAGATCAGAAGTTAGTCCCAGAGCGCCTTCAATGGTAGCTCTGTGCTCCTTGTATGAGCCATGTGCTAATGCTAATGCTAGTTTCTGTAACTGAACCAAAATCAACCATTTTCCTTTACATAAACTAAATAAAAGTAGCTGACCTTGTTTAAAATGAGATGAAAAAAACAATGTCAAAACCAAACAACTAATGAAAAATGCAAAACTATTAATGCGAAACAATGACTTTGGTGGCTGGTGGACTTTTCCCTTAGAGAAGACTTCTGCACCTCAGGGACCTGGAGCTGCAGGACAGTGAAGTGCCAGCTGAGTGTGTTGTCCTGTGCTGTTGTATTTGCATTGGGTGTGATGGCTTTACATAGAGGATACATGTCTGGAGACCTGTTATTATTCATTATGGGTGTGAGTGTTGTAACAGAGAGACTGTTGAAGAAACATGCATTTTGTAAACAAACCATATAACATGGTAATTATCCCGTTTCAGAGCCAGTGCTGTTTCCCCCACTTTGTTTACAGTCTTTATGCTAATATAATGTCATCCTTTCCAGACAGCAAAACAAAATGCAGTCATGAATTTCAGCAAAATATTCTTATATTCTTGTTTACAACGAAACAACACTTAACACTGGAACATTTTAGATAGCTGAAATTGTTGCTGTCTGTTTCCGTTTTCAGATGCAACAGCAGGAGTTGGCACAGATGCGACAACGAGATGCTAACCTCACGGCCCTCGCTGCCATTGGGCCGCGCAAGAAGCGTAAGCTCGACTCCCCAGGTGGCACCACAGCTGGCACAGAGGTAAGAACATCATTTATGCTTTTTTTTTTAAGTCTCTGACCAAACATACACAGGATTTAAGTTCATTTGACTTCCACTTACCCTCAAACCGCAAAAAAAAACAGTGGTCTTATGTCATGATGATCCTCCACCATCATGTACAGTTAAAGTTATCATAGATGATCATTTTGCTGAATGCGTTTATTCCTTTGGTTTGTGTCTAGAGGCTGGGGGCTTTATTTTTTTGTCAGTCAGAGGGGGGTGGTCTCCAAATAACAGAGGTTGGTAACCGCTGTATTAGAAGAATGGCCTTAGTGTTTTAATGTTTTCTTAATAGGAGTCTAGACTTTTAGAGGTAGCATCAAGCAGTTGTCAGGGGTAGGAGAATGTTTCTGGTGCTTTCCTCTTGGTGTGAGTGCCTTAGATTTGATGTAGTTTAATGTCAGTGTGCAGCTGATGAGGTTTCTCTGCTGGGTTTTATTTGTTCGGTGGATGCTGATGTGTGTTTCAGTGGAGGCCTTCTGAATCCTGAGTAATGATGACTGCAGAGAAACACTCATGACCTTTTCCATCAACACACACACTCACCCCTCCTCTCTAATCCAAGGAGTGAATGTGACCAAAGTTGAGTGAAGGGGGTCAGAGTCTGCCTCCAGGCTGGCAGTGGGTGTGACTGCCCCCTCCCTCCTCCATCTCTCCCTCCCTCTCTCTTCTGCTTCAGGCCATCCATAGATTTCAGCTCTGCAGAAATGAGCTCGAGGCTCGGTGTTGGAGGGGTAGGGTGAGGGGGCTCGTGGCCCGGAGGCCGGCTGCAGTGCAGTATGGGTGCCCCCTTCTTGCTCGCCCCACCCACGCCCCACACATATCCCACTCTCTCTCCTCACACATCCTGCCTGAGGCTTGCCCCTTGGCCATCCCAGACAAAGGCTGCAGAGGGATGAGGGGCATGAAGGAGGGGAGGGGGGTGGCCTGAGGAGAAATCCAACATTTAGGGGGTTACTTAAGCTGCTGACGGGGGCCAGTGAACTCTGGGATATGTGAGCTATTTGCTGGCCTGGTGTTAGTAATGCACCCATAGGATGTTTAGCTGGATTAGTCAGGTTTTATGCCATTACTGTATGTACATCTGTGTTTGACTGTTTCTAAACGGATCCAGCCTAGGCTTGTCTGAGCTTCAGTAAATACAGGCTGACCAGTTTTTTTTAATGGAGGCTCATTCTCCTGTTGACCTCAGGTAAAAAGGTATGGCTGGTTATTTGTTGTTTTTTAGTCAGAGTAACAAAGCTCCTGCATTGCTAGCATGTATTCATAACAGCCTGGCGCCCTGGGGCGTAGAGGTGGGGGTGGATGGTTTTATCTGAAGCCTGATCGGGCCTGCAGTCGGGAGCTAAAGGGCGTACTGAAGCAGCTCGAGGGCAGATGAGATAGAAAACGCAGCCAGTGAGGCTCAAAGGAAAATCATTTGTGTTGTGTTGGAAGTTTCCAGGCGAGTTTTGTGCGAATTCAAAGCTGAGCTGTGTTTTCAGGTTCTACAGAGCAAAGATGTGGGTTCTACATCCAGAAAGGGTCTTTGTTGTGACCTATACAATGTCTCTAGAGTCTCAGAAGATGACTATTGAAATGTAAATGGTTAGAGATTACTAGTTACCCTATCAGAACATAATAAGCAGACCTGCAAACAATCTGCATTGGCAGGTTCTCCACATAATGTTTGTAGTTTTAGTCATTTAAAAGTATCTATTACACCTGAATACCCCCTAGCATTTGTGTAAGTGTTGTGCACTGTGAGGTTAAAGAAGTGGTAAAAATTAAACAACAGTGAGAGACAGGAAAGAGGACATGAGTTTGGCAGTATTGTCTCTGTGGACAGTTTTATGAGGTTTTGTCTTAAAATATCTGAACAGTTTACATTTATGTTTGTATTTGTCATTGTCTTACCTATTACAACACCTGACCTTATAGTATGTCCTTAAACCTCCATTTCTAAAACATTCAGTGTATTATTTACATTTTTTCAGTCATTGGTAATAAGATAGTAATCAAAGATTTTAGTTACATTATCTCAGCTGCTTGTCATCATTTTGTTTGGTTTTGTTTGAATATATTCATTTGATATGGAAAAAACCCTCCCAGTCCCTTCTAAAATAAACCGCAGATTCCATCTTGGCCTAGTATTAAATAATGTAACTTACATTATTAGTAAGTTTAATAACTCAATAATATACACTTAAATGTGTCAGTGAAAACCTCAATACAATAATCTGCACAGTGTTGATTGTCATTTAAATGTTTTTTTTTTTGTTTGTTTGTTTTTTTACCTCTAGTCAAGTTTCATCCTGTTCTGTAAAGTTTTATGCTCTTTTCTGATGTCAAAATGAGGATGTTGTTTTAATCAAGACTTTCCTGCACAGTGAAAAAATGCAAAGCAATCAAACTGTATTGTACCTATAGACATTTTACCAAAAATAACCTTTATAATCCCCAATACTTTGATTAGTAACTATCATTTAATTTGACATTTTGCTCAGTAAAGTGCATTTAGATTTATTCTGTAAATTAAATAAGTATTAACATATAACTAGTCGCTTTCGCGTAGTGTGGAGGCCACACCCTTTGGGTGTGTGTGGAGCTCCCACAGATACACTATGGTGCGTGCAAACATATGTGTGGTGCAGGGGAGGTTAGCATGCCTGCAGGCCGTGTGGCTCCATAATGCTCTGATTGTGTTCCTGTGTGGACCTGGAGCTTCATTCCTATCCTCTGCTGTCAGCTCTGCCTCCAGGCTCTGCTTTACAACAAAATGGCAGCCCAGTTATCTGTACAAAAGATTTTCAGCTTCTGTCTCCCAACAGAAATTGAGAGGGGGGGAGGCTAGGTGAAGATTTATTCTGGTGTGTCTATGCAGTGATAAATAAATAGAGAAGCTGAGTGATGAAGAAGAGTTGGATTAAACAGATGATCAGCTCTGAGCATCGCTGGGCTGAACTTTGAGTTTGACTTCTTTACAGAAAGGTAGAAGGAATATCAGTTATGACAAATGTTGTACCAAATACATACGTAATAAACCAATCAGAGCCAGTATCCAGCAGAAACTATGCCTTTCAGTCACAGGTACAAACAGCAGCTGCAAATATTCCTAAAACGTATGTGAGGACTTGGAGTTGATGACAAATGTTCTTATTTGTCATTTGGGTACAGCTGCCTTTCTTAAACTTTGTTGGAGGAAACAAAATGGCTCATGGATCCTTTTTAGTGGGTGAACAACTGGCAGAGCAGAATATATAAGAACATGTTATTGTACATGACTTGTATGGAATCAATGTATTTTAGTACAGTTTTAACTATAAATATGACTTACTTGAACAGAGAATTTCCATTTTCTATTACTGTCCTTTAACTCCATTACATTTCAGAAGGAAATATTTTTACTCCAGTACTTTTGTGTTTGGGTTTTGTTCTTGAGGAGTTCACATCTGGGTGTCGAGCTGAAAAACTTTGTATACTACTTTTTTTTTTTTCGGGTCTTTATAATGAAGAAATTATATAGTGAACATAGCTCCATTGCCTGAGATCATTTAAATGTAAAAGTAACTCTGGCTTTGGTTTTCAGACAGTCTTTTGTTGGCTCAGGCCTGAGGCTCTGCTCATGTTGGAAATAATAGCCCGGTTGTCTGTACAATAGTTTGCACCAGTGGCTCACAAACATCATTTGGTGCCACGTGGGGACTGAGTGGAAAATGGTCTATTTCATAGCCCATTTTCAGCCAAGGTGTAGTTTTTGCTTCAAACTTTTTTACATCAGGTAAAAAGAGTCATCAGAGGCCCCACCCACAGAGACCCAACAGGGTTGTATTTCCCCTTTGTCACCCTGGGGTCACTTCAGGAAACTGCTCATTCTCACGTATTCTCTTTCAAACAACAGTTCGTCTCTGCCCCGTGATGTTCTTTTCAGACGTTTCGCCCCATTGAGCTCGCCCCGGGACATTTCAGCAGCATGGGAAGCGACGCTCCGAGTCATTGCTGCTGTGAATTGAATTACTGTTTGGATAATGTACAATCTTGGGAAAGAGGGCTTGTTGTAGCAACATCTGCGTGAATGCAGTGGAGTTTTGTATGGCTAGTAGCTGCAGGGCTGTACCTGGCCTCAGGCAGCAAACACACCTTAGACATGAAGGCGTGGTGACCTGCTTACAGGTCTGGGCTGAATGTGTGATTAAAAATGTGTGGGAGATGCAAAATAACCTTGTAGTGGAAGGAAACAAACTGGGTTTAGTAACAGTATTAGTATGGGAAAGTGTTTTGACAAATTCAAGACCTTCAGACGGTTTAAAGCAGCTTCTACACTTTAAAATGAAGAATCAGACCTAGGGTGCTGTCAACACGATACCATTAAAAAGAAAAGGTTTTGGGTTTTTATTTTCACGGTTTTCTTATTTTCAGTTTTTTTCCGCTTTCTTTAAAGTTAAACTCAGTTAGGACATTTAGTCAAGTACTTAATACTTCAGTCCAGTTTTGTCACACTTGTACTCGAGCATTGCACACTCTACTAAAGTCAGCCCCTGGATTTAACTGAACAAAGACTGAGGAGCCTGTCTTTGGTTCCAGGTTTTCCCATCAGTAGTACACAGGCATACTTCAGTGACAGTGTCAGGATTCATCAGGTCCAAACTGTGAAACTGTGGTTCAGGTAGTGTGAGACATCATTCTTTCATGGATTAGCCTCCACTGAGTCCAGAATCCAGCTGAGAAACTTTGGGATGTGGTGGAGACTTTATGCAGCGTCTGACTCTCCATCATCAATTAACGATCTGGGACAAAATGAAGCACCTCTGGATGAAAGCAAACATTCTGACATTTATTGTGACGTTGCATAAATATTACCAAGCATAAAAGACGCCAGACCATGTGTAATATGTTAAGGTTCTACAAATCCAAACACTGGCTCCACAGCCACCAACTACAACATTAACATGTTTATGTCTTTCTTTATCCTGCTGTGATAAAAACAGAAAAACACGCTGTAATAAAATGCTTCCAAAGGGGATATTCTGAATACTTATAGTTTATACATGTTGAAGAGTATTTAATTTACTTGCATTCTAATATTAGTACCCTTGAGCACAAAAAATGTGCTTATTTTATTCTACTTTCACTGAGCAGTTATTTTCACCTACATCTGATCTAATTATTGATATTAAATACTGATTAATTTTGAAATGCGTTACCCTTTAAATGCCAGGTTTCTGTAATGATACCACCATTTTATTTAGATGGTGGAAAAAAAATAGGAACTTGAATTATTTTCAACATACTACATGCAAACCATTTTTTTTTTGCGTTGAATTATTACAGCCTGGGATATAACAAATGATTAGCACCACCATTGGTTTTTATGCATTATTATTTTTTGTACAGCGTCAACGACTCACACTAGCAAAAATGTGCTCTTTATTTAAACATGGATTTGATTGAGTGTCAGTGGCACATTACTAAGGTGAGCTGAAAATAACAAGATTAATAAAAATACACTCTTTTGCCAAAGTTCTTGTCATATGCAACATAGCTAAAATGATCACAAAACGAAGAATGAATAACATGTAAAGGTAGGTGGAAACTTCACATCACATGGATATAATTTGGCATGAATATGAATAATTTGGAGCATAACGCACAAATCATTTTAGCCATCAAACCAGGAGAACACCCAAGGCCATAGACTGGACTGTTAGCATGCTGATCCTAATTATATCCCTGAAATGGAGTTTCGGGGATATAATGGTTGTACCCCCAAACGCCACCGGATATCTTTGGTGTGAACACGATAACCAACACAGGGGACCCCTAGTGGAAAAACCCTATCGATTTCAGCTTCTCTATGAGTATTATAAGTCATCCAAATGGGGGCGATTTAGTTGAAAATCTGTTTTTTTGGACATAAATCAAGCAATAATAGGCTGATTGAGATAAAATTAGGTTCATATTGATCATCTTACAAATGCTTATTTTCCGGCTGCCATCCAGAGTTCATATGGTGTCATTTTCATTCACTAGGTGGAGTTTTGTCGGGAGAAATTGGTTTTCTGATCATTATTCTGCCACTATCGGGTCCATGTAGCTCAAATTATGTTCATATCGATTGTCTAACAATTCTCTTTCTTCATGCCACTACCTTGAGTTTACATGATGACATTTTTTTTTTTTTTGGACATTATTAAGGAAAGAGTCACCCAGTCAAGCTCAATCTTGGTTCATATCAATCATCCAAAATTAAGTTGGTATCTTTTGTTCATTGTGTCTTTAGTTAGTTTTATTATATAGAAGATGATTGGGGGGGGTTTGGGGGATATACCGTTACTGTCGGCCTTCGACAGCGTACGCCTCATTTATTTATGCTGTTAACTTTTGCCAAACAATGTACTGGACAGAAATAATTCAGCTGCAGATATTAAATGTTCTCGGATCCCATTTCTACATGTCTTCATTATTTTAGGGGACAAATGATACATTATGCCCCCACTGTGGTTGGTTTGATGTGTGATCTGTGACCAGACTTGGCATAAAGCTCGTCTTTCTCTTTCAGGTTGCTTCAGGCTCTGGTGCCGGCTCCTCCACGACCGCCTCCTCCCGCCAGCAGCTCCGTCAGCGGATCACG
>JAPTMW010000024.1:20652022-20669298 GCA_029822955.1 Ostorhinchus angustatus | reverse complement strand
TGACTTAAATTCACCAATGTATACAGTTAAACCATTCGTCATATCTGACTAAGCAATATGTGCTGTTTTGTTTCATTCATGATGAAATGCACTTAACCCAGGCCTCTCATATTTTTTACACTTTTGTCTAATTGCAGTTATTTGAGCTGAATGTGACAAGTGTGCATAATGTTTAGAATTATTTTCATTCAACTGAAGCTAAGAGATTATTTTTCCACGAGTACATCTCTTATACAGTTAAACAGGACTGGCAGTCTTTTTTTTTTTTCTTTTCTTTTTTTTAATTACATCATCTCTTTGCATCCTCTTCTGTTGTGTGTAATGACACCCAAGTGAAGATTCGGCACCACTGTGTATCTTGAGGTGCTTAGCTTGTAATGTTTACTCACTACACTTTGATGAGCAGCAATTGGCATAAACATCATGAGTTTAGTTGCATTCACACAGCCCTAAAAGGAAACAGAACTGTAATTTTAATGCTGGAATATGTTTGTGCTGCAATGCCAATTATTTGTATAATAACTAGAAAAGCACTCAGACAAACATCCGCCAAGGCAGATCAGTTGCCCCCCCCCATCACCACCAAAATGTAATCATTTGTCCCTTGTGCCAGTATCAACATTTCCTGAAAATTTCCAGAAGATCCGTTCATAACTTTTTGAGTTATCTTGCTAACAGACAAATAAACCCTGATGAAAACATAAGCGGAGGTAATGAATTGTCAACTAATACTTAAAGATTGTGACAGCCTCACCTGATGCTCATGTTGTGTTATGTTAATGGCTCCTTCCGATTGGTTCTGTGTTCAGGATATCCAGATTGAGGCGCTGCTGATGCGAGCCTGTGAACCCGTCATCCAGGGTCACTGCCATGTAAGTCTTCAGGAACAGAGCAGCTCTTTTCTTTACACCAACATTGAACTCTATTTTGTTCTTTACTCTTTCTCAATAGTGACAGCCGCCCTTTATGTTATGAGAGCATCATTCCTGTTTTTTGTTTTTCCCCAAGTTTGACATTACTGTTTCACTTTTTCTTAATACATCATTGAATGGACAAATGCAGCTCTGCGTTACACCACAGAATGGGTTATGTTCCAGATCCTGTGCTCCATGTCATTCCTTTTGCTCTCCACATATTTCCTGTTTTTCTTTTTTTTCCCTCCACATATATCATTATTGACTGAAATAGACTCGAAGCTAAATTCTGTCTTTTAAATATTTCAGTGTTCATTGGCTCTGTACGTCTCTTTCATGCAGGAGGTAGCTGATAATCAGATCGACACGGGCGACCTGATGGAGTGTTTGGTTCAGAACAAACACCAGAAGGAGATGAATGAGAAATGTTTAGTGGGAGTGACTCACTTTCAGCTGGTGAGCAGACTGATAACAATATGTGAAATGACAATGACATGTTTTCCTTGTCATGTGTGAAGAACAGACAGCTGCTGAATGAATGACTCATAATCTATGTTCTTTTCTGTCCATTTGCAGATTCAGATAAAAGATTTTCGTTTCTCCTACAAGTTCAAAACAGCCTGCAAAGAAGATGTCCTCAAACTGTGTCCCAACATCAAGAAAAAGTATGACTCTTAAACACATACAGCATGTTTTATTTCATATTTACAGCCAAGAGCACACATACAAAAACATTCTTTCAGGTTTCAAAAGTCTTAAAAAGTATGGAATTTTCCAGACCTTGAACAGTCTGGAATTTTTTGTGAAAGTCTCAATAAAATAGTACATAAAGTCAAGGTCTTAGGCAAGAAAATGTCAGTTTTGAAAAATCCAGGAGTTTTTATTTGGATGAAGAGCAATCACCCTGTCCTTTACAATAATCCCACCAGTTTATCAGAGATAGTTGTATCTGATTAAAAAAACAAACAAAAAATCCCCCCTTCCCTCACATACCCTCCATAAAGTAAAAGCATGAGCCTCCATGAGCTCCCTCTAGTCTTTTTAAATGGTGTTTGTTGGATTTATTTTCCCAAAACCCATGGAAGTGTCACAGCTTTGTGCATTTTTCCAAGACAAAGTGTTGACCGAATTATAATGTGTGATGCCAACAGCAAATACTCAGCAAACGTGTGACAGAGGCTATGTTTAAGGTTAGAGTGAATAATATGTTTTTTGAAATGCTAGAAAACACACTCAGCAGCCATATCAGGTCACTTCACCGTTTTGGATAGTTGTGCAGTGCTTGAAGTCATTTTTATGGAAAACACAATGATTAAAGATGAAAAGGCACTGAGTTTGATCCAGTTTAGGACGTGCAAATTAATACATTGGTTGGAATGATTGTTTTTGTGTACTTCTAGGAAAAAAACAAAGGACAACTGTAGATGAAGGGTAATGCATAGTAGGCCTGTCACAGTTAGGATGTAATCGGTGTTTCACAGTCGCTTGACACGAGCAGAGGTATTTTTCATAATTGTCATAAGCGCCTCAATTCAAATGTATACACAGATGGATGAATCTACCAGAAATATCATATTTCCCTCCTTTATTACCACATCTTTTTAAGTATATTTCAGTAATAGGCTTTGTCTGTTCATTTGTCAAATCTGAACTGTATCAAAAAAACAAATCCAAAAACAGATGTGACCGAAGAAGTGTTATATATGTTTAGGGCTAAAGGTTCAGTGCCAATAAATGGCTCTTCTTCTTCATCGTTCATTGTGTATAAATGACAACTCTCAAGCTTATTGTACAATGACACAAACAGTCAATTATATCTATGACAGTTGATCTTCAAATATAATGTTAATGAGTGAATCTGTCATTATTGTTAAAATAAACCCCCTCAGCTCATTGAAGACCATGACATTAACAGGGATCGGCTTCAGTCCTGTCAAGGATAGTTCACAATAATAATCATGTGTAGAGCAATCCAAAGATTATCGCATAGCTTTTTGGTGTTCGAAAGGTCATAAATCTCACCTGGTTTTCTTTGAAGAAACACTAGGATAGATGTTTCTGCTGATCTTATTACCAAATCTTACTTCTGCTGTATTTGTATGCATGTTTGTTGATCTATATGCAGAATGTCTTTAACCTGAAGTCCTCTTGTCATTCAGGGTGGACGTTGTGATTTGCCTCAGCACCACAGTGAGGAACGACACGCTGCAGGATGTCAAGGAGCAGCGAGTGTCGGTCAAATGCCGCAAACAGCTGCGGGTGGAGGAGGTGGAAATGGTACGTCTGATGCTTAGTTTCCACACTGCACCAGTGAGCTGCTGCCCAGAGACTAAACAACAGCTCAGAGACGGGAAACCCAACCACAGTAAATCATAGTGTAACTGTTTAACGTCGTCCATCATGTTACTAAGAGAAAACATCTATGAACTCAAAGTTATATAGTTATACATGTTGGAGCTTTATAAATATAACGATTGTATTTAAATAGCCTTTTAAGAGATTTTAACGTTACAGTTCAGTGCTTTGTTACACATGGTGGTTCAGTCATTTTAAACCAAGCCTTAAGATGTCATGTGTACATCTGTAACAAAGTGGGTACGGAAGTAAAATAGAGAAGCAGTGGAGCAGTAGTTTAGCAAATTAACGTTTTATTATACAACAAAATGACTAAAGATATAAAACCTAAAGATGCCAACAGGGAACAGGTGCTGTTGAAACTTTGTACCCTGAGGTCTCATCCTGAACTTTTTTATCTCAGTTTGTCTGACTTGTTATATATTCTTTAGCCAGTGTGAGACTGCTCGGATTAAAAGTTTTTCCGTTTTCTTTGAGTCTGTGTTTTCTGTAAATCCACTAAATCCCTCCTCAATCTGTGCAGTCGGAGGACATCCGTTTGGACCCGGAGCTGTACGACTCCTGTAAGCAGGACATCAGCAAGCTGTGTCAGAGCGTCAACTATGGAAACGCACAGGTCAGCACAAACACACACACCTGCTTGTTTATTACGTTGCTGTATAGTATTGTTTTAGCTCTGTGTAGGTGTAAATAAAAAAAAGAGTTCATTTCATAATAAGTTTTTATAAGTACCTGGATATTTTAGTAAATTGAGCACAAGAGTGTGTTACAGGCGTGTTGTTTTCCTACAGTTATTACTTCTGGCTTATAAGACAACTCTCACAGTTAATGTTAATATACTTTACATACTAAGACTGACTGAAATAAACTAAACAAAACAGGACTTTCACATTTATCATCACGTCAAACACTATGAGATTATGTGACTGGTTTTTGTCTTTTAGTTTATATCGCATACCACTGCATTCAACAACCTGCTTGGTGATTAGTATCTTTTACAAATGAAATATTTGACTTCAACGCAACAAAACTATGCATAGCAATTCCAGAAATACTGGCATACGAAAGATTGAAATGACAAGCACAAAAACATTTAAGAGTCTCACATGTGGGTGTAGCCGTAGTTGCTGTACTGTCTTTGTTGACTTGATCTCTGTGTTCTGCAGGTTATTGAGTGTTTGAAGGAGAACAAGCGTCAGCTGACTCCGCGTTGCCACCAGCGGATTTTTAAGCTGCAGGAGGTGGAGATGGTTGACCCTGAACTGGACTACCAGCTGATGAGGGTCTGCAAGCACATGATCAGGGTAAGACCTGTAAAATAACGCTTCATAAACAGCTAGATCAGGCTCGTGGGAAAACTGGTTCAGCTCTACTTCACGCTGTGAGCATGAAGCGCATAGTGAATGTTTATCGTACTTTACATACAGTTTCCTCAGGGCCAGATCAAGTAAAAGTGAACAGCAGTATCAAAAATTACAGTTTCACCTATCATTTCTCAAATAGGCTAATTTTTTTAGCTTCAGAACTCTATTTTATGGAACTGTTTACAAAATTTCAGTATCACTTGTAGAAAAAAAGAAAAAGTATGTAAAGTTATACTACTGACAAATATGTAAATGCGCTATTAACTTTAAGAATGTTTTTTCTTGCTTGTATAAATGATATTTTCAGGCTATGAATCTGTAGGAACTAATTATTCAGCAGTACAAGACTATAGAAAAGTTGTATACAATCAAATTGTTAATAAAATATGCTCTGCTATTAGCTTGATATAACATTTCAGTTGTAATATGTATGTTAAATAAAAGTTTATTAGCATATTTGTAGTCTTTTAGTTCCAATAAAGTCTTTTATTATGACTACTGAACAAAGTGACAAACGACTTTCCTTGTGTCACAACATATTTGTGTTCATAAAAACTTAGCATTTAAACATTTTTATCCAATATTGATCACAATTGTAGTTTAACTTCAATGCTATGATTTTGGTTATTATCAAGAAAACATGGAAAATGGATAGATATCAGCTCTGAAATTAAAGTCTTATGAGCTATTTTTGTTAGTATCATTATATTTGTTAAAACCAATGCACCTTTAGTTGTACCAGGCATTAAAAATGAACAAGAAATTGAAGAAAACAAGGGTGGTCTAATAATTTTTTTCCGTGGCTGTATATGCGTCTTTATGCTTCTCGAAACTATTGTTCTGTGTGTGTTTTAGCGGTTCTGTACGGAGTCAGAGGGGAAGAACGTTCTTCAGTGTCTGAAACAAAATAAGAACAGTGAGCTGATGGATCCCAAGTGTAAACAGATGATCACCAAGAGACAGATCACCCAGAACACAGGTACACACACACCCTGACTCGTCTCATATGACTAGTGTTGAACAGTGTCCATCAAGATGACTGCTAATGATGTGTTTTGGTATCTTCAGATTACAGGCTGAACCCAGTGCTAAGGAAAGCCTGTAAAGCTGATATCCCAAAGTTCTGTCAGTCCATCCTCAATAAG
Organism: Ostorhinchus angustatus; assembly: GCA_029822955.1. Classification (NCBI taxonomy): domain Eukaryota; kingdom Metazoa; phylum Chordata; class Actinopteri; order Kurtiformes; family Apogonidae; genus Ostorhinchus; species Ostorhinchus angustatus. The sequence continues at coordinate 20,663,520 of JAPTMW010000024.1, read as the reverse complement.
GCATCGGCCGACAGTGAACTGGAGGGTCAGGTCATCTCCTGCCTCAAACTCAAATATGCAGACCAGGTCAGACTCACCTTTCTTTCCCTTTTCGGTAGAATTTTCTCAATGCTATAATCAGACTAAAACACAAAACCCTGCCACAGTTAACTTTAATATGTGTTTGGTGGGTCAAAACCCCATGGATAGACAATTTATTCAGCCATTCACACCTGGGATTATGAAGCTATTATCTAATTTTACATTGAAGTCACTTAAAACCATTACCATAATAATACTCACACATGTGTTTTTGTATGTGCTGTTGCAGCGTTTGTCTCCAGACTGTGAGGATCAGATCCGTGTCATCCTGCAGGAGTCGGCGCTAGACTACAGACTGGACCCTCAGCTGCAGATCCACTGCACACAAGAGGTTCTACACTTTCATACGCCAGTTTATGTTGCAGTTCAGCTACTTAATCTGAATTATTAGCAATGCATTGTGTATAATATGTACAACACAAATAACTTTGTTTATATTATGAGATGTTTTTTCACCATAATCCAACAGAGGTATGATGTCAGATTTCTAGCAAAAGTCAAGAGAGCAAAGAAACACTTAGATGATTTAATGAAATATTAACTGGCCACTCGCCCCAAAAATATACATCCTATGCTCAAAGTCAGCAATGGAGAGCTAAAAATAAAGCACTTACAGAGGGTAAAAGTATGGACACAAAACAGCACTGCACTTGTCTGTTGTGGTTGTGAAGCTGAATATTCCCATCTCAAGTTGATCTGACTTTTGTCAGTTTGGGGTGTGAAGTAGACAATGCATCAGCCCTCTAGTGATTGGTTAATGTCAAATGGTCACACCTCAGGACATCTTGACCTTTATGACAGCTATCACTAACTACCAGATAAGATGAGGTGTTGGTTAACTTCTGGAACTGTCTAAATATGCAACAGTGACAAGACTTAAGGCTCTATATTATTAGGAGGTGTAGGACACAGTAATACACTACTGTTATATGTCTGAGGAGTGAAATGTTTCATTGGTTGTTGTTATGATTGGCTTAAATGTCCAGTTTATCAAATTTAATATGTGAAAGAACTTCAAATGGTGCCTTTTATTTTAGCCTCAGGTTCATTTTTATTTTTAGAGGAAATTTACTTTATAACCAGGCACACAAAGTGTAAAGACACTCTTCTGCCATTTCTCATAAGCCAGGGGTGTCAAACACGTGGCCCACAGGCCAAATCCAAATCTGGCCCCAGGGATGAAAGTGCAAAAATTACACTGATATTAACAGTCAAGGTTTCAAAATCCTTTTAGTTCAGGTTCCACATACAGACCAATGTGAGCTCAAGTAAAATAACATAATAACCTTTTAAATGATGACAACTACAGATTTTCTTCTTGAAAAATTATGTTTAAAAAAATGTAAGTGAAAAAAATAACATTACACATTAAAAATATTTACATTTACAAAACTATCCTTTCACAATAAAATGCAAAAAAATGAATGAATGAAAACAAATATGAACAACCTAAGATGTGCAATTTTAACAATATTCTGCCTTTAAGTGTTTTGTGTATTAATAGATCCACTGTGATCTGTAAGTTGTGTTAATAATAAGCTGAGGTAAGCTGACGTAATATTGAAGAAATTGTTCTTTTTTTAGTTCCAAACTCCAAAATTATAACAATATTATGCCTGTTACTAAATGTTTGCGTAACATTGTGTGTAATGCACATGTATAAATGATAAGTTGAGGCATAATATTTTGAAAAATTCCACTAATTTTTCTAACAAAATTTTTAAAATTTTCAGGTTACTCACATCTTTTTTGTAACGTGTAAATGTTTTCATAAGTTAATGGGGGTTTTTTTGTACTAAAGGAAAGAGGAAAAACTAAGAGGTGTCATTATTTATAGATTATCATGTCATTATTTTAGTGGTCCGGCCTGCTTAAAATCAAATTGGGCTAAATGTGGCCCCTGATCCAAAATGAGTTTGACACCCCTGTCATAAGCAATCTTGAGTCAACATCACAAAAGGATTTTAAAAAATCAAAGAATTCAGACTATAAAAATACAATCTATATTTCTGTGCATGGCTGAGCTGTCCGTTCAGCTCTGTCATTAAAAACATAAAAGCTCTGTCATCAGACATCAAAAGATCTTAAAATAAGTCAGACTGATAGAATTTGACAACTGTGCGTTTGTGCAGCTGATGCCACTCATATGCACTTTATCTGAGGATGTCATCTGGCTCTAGAGCATGAATTCAATGGCTGAGATGTCAGTATGGGAAAATTAACTGTGATGTATATGGTCCCAGTTTATACCGAGTGTAGAGGCGTAGTTCCTTTGGTCAGAGGCTTATTTTTAATGGTGTTTGTTTGTGTTCAGATCTCACGGCTGTGTCCGGAGGAGGCGGCAGCTCAGGAGCAAACGGGCCAAGTGGAGGAGTGTTTGAAAGTCAATCTGCTGAAGATCAAACAGGAAGGATGTAAGAAGGTAAATAAACTCACTGTAGCTTTCACTGACCTCTGAGAGTAAAAATAAACCCCAGCCTTACCGTACACAGACTCTACTGTAATAAAAAGGTAAAATTAAAGGACAAACCAAATGATCTTGTTTGAGTTTTTGTGACGAGGTGGTGAAACACCTTTGTTTTTCTGTTTTCTGTCCACATCTTTCCTCTGTCATCACCCTTATCCTCCTTCCTGTTTTCTTCTTAATCCTCCCCTTTCTTTGCCTCATACCTATTTTCTTGCCTGTTTTTTCTTTTTCCCACCTAATCACCTCTGTCGTCCTGCAGGAGGTGCTGAATATGTTGAAGGAGAGTAAAGCGGACATCTTTGTAGACCCTGTCCTCCACACAGCCTGTGCTCTGGACATCAAACATCACTGTGCTGCCATCCCACCCGGCAGGGGGCGCCGTGAGTCCACAAACAAACACACAACCTTCCAGATCACATTTTGACTGATTTGGTCTGATGACTGCTCACTTTATTAAAAAAAATTATTGATTTATTGTCAAAGTGACAATTATCTATATTTTGATTTACTATGAAAAGAAAAAAACAGTTACCAGAATACCAAAGTTTTTGACAATTGAAATTTTATAGCAGTAAAAGCTGACATGTTTTTTTTTTTTTTGTTTTTTGTTTTTTATCATGGTCTGGGAGTAACAGTTAACATACACTTAGTTAATGTTTAAGAGCACTGTCTTCAGATTTTACACCTGTAAACTAAAGCAAAAGATTTATTTACAAAGTTAAGATTGTCTTTATGCATGTGTTAAAAAATACATTCTTCTGAAATGTGTCTAGTAATTATTCTGTTTTTGTTCACTCTTTTTGATATTTTTATACTTTGAAACACGGCAAAGAATAAGTCAATCATAATTTATTTCAGCCGTTGTGTTTTTCAGATGGTGATAGTCACTTTTACGGTTAAGATTACCGTCTACTGTTTGTCAGACCATATCAAATCCTTGCCCGCAGATTAACTGTTTTGTTTTCACACCAATAGAAAACAGACAAAACATCCTCTGCTCATCATCCTCAGCCACAGACTTTTCTGACATGACAAGCTGATCTGTGTCCACGTTGCTGTTTTCTCAGAGATGTCCTGCCTGATGGAGGCGCTGCAGGATAAGCGTGTCCGTCTGCAGCCGGAGTGCAAGAAGAGACTTCAGGATCGCATCGACATGTGGAGCTACGCTGCCAAGGTACATAAATCACAACCTTGTCATCTTGTCAGTAAAACCCATCTAAACACTGTGAAAACACAGCTCGTGGTGATGTGACGGAGCACAGGAGACACTGCGCTCTTCACACCAAAGAACCATTTCAGCTGCCTCTGTTTGTAGAGGACAGCTTTATGTAACACGGCCGCAAAGGACAGGTAATCTTACAGACCCAGAAAAGAGTTGTTTTTCTCTAAACGTTGGATATAATTAAACTTGGCTCCTAAGAACTGGAAAATTTCACACAATTGAAACTAAATGTCACATTTTAGTGAAGAGTTAGCTGGCAGTGGGTTACAGCGTACTGCCAAAGTCCCAAACCAGATGTAAACTTGGGATGTTGGCCCAAACTCTGTTTTAATTTCATAATATGTGATTCAAATTTGCTGATATTTTTGATTTACAACCTGAGCTGCATAATATTGTTTTGTTAATGATAATAATGATGCATTTTACTTAATTAGTACAATGCATTACTGGAAACGTAGTTTATTGCTTTGTGTTCTTTCTACAAGGAAACATTATTTTGTTTCCTCCATTTGTATTTTAGAAAAACTACTATACGTGTCATCGGGTATTGTGTCTTGAAAATGAGGATATCATAAACATCTCATTCATTTCATTCAGTAGGTTATAAGGAGGCTTTTAGTTCAGTATGAAATGAATATAGTTAACTAAAAAATAAATGTACAAAGCAAAAATAAACCAATACTCCAAACTAGAGCGGCAGCTATCCATTACTTTTGTAATCTATTAATATATTGGTTATTTTCTTTGATTCAATTAAATGATTATTTGAGTAGGTGAAAAAAATACAAAAAAATATGAAAAAGACATGTCTGAAAATGACAAACAACTTGCTGAAGCTGAAACAACCACAAAAAAAAAGTCAAAGGATATATATTTAAAAAAAAATCTATATAGAAATAAAGACAGAATAAAACTACATACAGGCTGTCCCAAAAAAATGTATGCACACTTGAAATAATTGTAAAGTAGGTGTTTATTAAACTTAATTAAATTTTCAAAATGTAATAGAGTTTACAAACATCAGTTTATTGTTTTGTCACCGCCTGTTCTCAAAGTGACGTCCGTTCTGGTCCTGACGGTGCTGACAACGCGAAGCAATGGAATCACACCCTTTTTGAATCTCCCTCCTGATTTGTCTTTGCACTTCAGCTGCGTTTTCATTCTTCCAGGAGCATTTTAGAATGAATTTCCTTTCTTCAAAGTTTCGTCTGGCTGCCATCATTAATTCCAATGGGTTTAATCTGCAAAGAAAAAACAATCAGTTGAGTTATCAGCTGCTAAAGTGTGTAGACATTTTTTGGGACACCCTGTATATAAAAAAATCTGTGGATATATAAAAATAGAAATAACATAGAAGTGTATATATAAAATATATACACTGCCCGGCCCCCCAAAAAAGTCGCACATGCAATATTAGACTGCACTACCTTTGGTTTGGATTACAGGAGACATTCACTGTCACATCTTTTTTGCTACATGATGTTTACGTAGTGTCACAATAAGGTTCATAATATTTCGATTATTGATGATGGAGAATCAGACCGCTGCATCAAGTCTTCATCACATCCCAAATTAGAGTCTGGACTTCATGGAGGCTAATCCATGTGTGAAAATGATGTCTCATCCTCCCTTAATCATTCTGTCACAAGCCTGATGACCCTGATCAATCCTGGCATTGTCCAATCTTTTTGACAGTAAAGACATGACAGGCTATTTACTGCATCAGTTAGAGTTGAATAACCTGTTTGAGCTCAAACATTATGAACCGCTGCAGTACTTACCCATGGAAGGATCTGAACCATCTGCTAGTTAAATCCAGTCAGTGTCTCCTGTAATCATAAAGGTGGTGCAGTGAAATATTGCATGTGACCTTTTTTTTTGGCCGGACAGTATATATATATATATGTGTGTGTGTGTGCGTGATTTGACAACAATGGAGTCAAATGACATCTACAAACAATATTTGCACTGCAGTCTTCAGCACATTTGTGTACAACTTACTAACAACTTAGAGATGTAACTAACATACGACTTTGTGCTGATCCTGGTGTCATGTCTCACAATAACAACAGCAGAACCACTGTTTAACAAACACCAGCAAAATTAAAGAAACAAAGCTTCAATTCAGGAAAATTGTAATCAAATAATTGTTTAATTAATTTGAGGCAATTTACTTGTTTCAGCTCTCGTCCAAACCATTAGAAGAAATAAACATTTTAATCAAATGTCAGTGGAACATAAGCTAATACCTGTCATCCACATGCAGTACATTATAGTCCTGCAGATCAGATAAAGGTGTACACGACAAAATGAGTGAATAAATGAATAGATTTAAAATGCAATCTCAAATATTGGATAAAAGGATCCGAAGTTTCTTCCCTTTAGTGTTGAAATTATAAATGATTAAATCCGTATGAATGACTGACTTTTGCTTTTAAAGTGTACAATAATACAATCACACTGAACTGTCTGCACTTGCTGTCAGGTGGCTCCTGCCGAGGGTTTTTCGGACCTGGCCATGCAGGTGATGACGTCGCCGTCCAAGAACTACATCCTGACTGTGATCGGCGCAGGCGTGGCGCTGCTCTTCCTGATGGGGCTGCTCTGCGGAAGATTCACCAAACGTGTCACTCAGGAGCTGAAGGACAGGTAGACCCCACCCACTCAGGGGTCAGGACACACCCACAGGAGAAACGACCACCGCCGAAAAGGACCTCCCCTCATTTTACCCCTCGGCGTCCTCCCACCTCCGCCCATTCATCTTCCGCCTCATCACTAAACACTACACTCTCGCGTCTTCTTTTGACTTTTTTTTTTTCCCACTCCTTTAACATCACTGCTGGGGCGTTCATGCTGAATGACATTACCCACAACCCCCTAAGGCTAAAGTGGGCGCGATCAGTGACTCACCCCTTTACCTCTTCATGAGCCACGCCCACTTTTTTGGATGCTACAGCCTCTGCTGCCTCTTTCTTCCTCTGATTTTGTTTTTTTTTTTTTCTTTTCTCTGGTCCTCCTGCAGTTTCCCTTACCTGATGTAGATGCAGTATTACTTCGTTTTTTTTTTCTCCCCCTCCTTTGTGGGCGGGGAGAAGGGGGTAGGGGGTGGGTGTTGTAAGGATAAGGGGGCAAAGGTCAAGATATGGGGGTGAGGGAGGTGAGTGATATCGGTCAGTGTAAATGTGTAGAAATGGGATGGGAAATGCTCAGCTATAGAGCGGTTTAATGACTCCAGTATTTTAATGACTACAGTGTGTGTGCGTGTGTGTGTGTGTTGTGCGTGTGTGTGTGTGTTGGCCTTGATGTATGTGTGCGATTGAAACTGTCTTTCTACCATCATACTCTTCTAGTTTGTCCTCGCTAAAGGGTTTTTGGGGGTTGTTTGGCTCTGGATATATCTTTTCCTTTCTTTTTGGCTGACGTGTGTTCGTTTGATTTTATCGCCATGGGACTGCCAGGCGGGCGGTGCCAACCAGCCGTCCCTCCACCGAGCCACAGATCATGTACAGAGGGGAAACGTCACTCACTCCCAGCCGGCTCGCTGAAAGCTCCTCCTACAACAAGGAATTTGTGGTTATTTTTTTTTCTTTTTTTCCCAGCCCAACCTGTGCCATAAACGCACCACCCAGCTCCCAGTTCAACTGCTCATCTTCTCATTGCTCCAGTAGTGGTTGAAACTGGACAAACTGGTATATCTTTTTTTTTTTCCTTTTAAGTCATGAACTCGCTGAGCGGCTGTTGCGCTGGTTGGACAAACTGAGAGCAATGCAGAAAAAAATTAAAGAAATAAAAACTATCGTAGATTATTGTAGAGATGTGAACATTTCTGTGTAAAGATGATACTGGAATCATTGCACATTTTTCGTTCTTTTTTTTTATATCTATAAATATATATATATTGTTTTGTCATAGCCTTATTTATTTGTTTACTAATGATCAAAGTCTTTTTTTTTTTTCTATGATTTGAATGTTCTCTGGTTGCCTTTTCTCCAGCGAGTGTCCCTCCTTCCTGCAGGGAGAAGGACGGACGGGAGAGGGAGGGTTCAGGCGACGACAGTTCGGCCTCCTCCGAACGTCAACCTGCTCCGGTGGCTGCCTGATTGTCTGTTTTACGTAAGGCAGTGAACGCCTCTGCTCCGGTGATGTTACTGACAGATCAGAACGCGTCGTCATTAAAACTCTGCAAATCCGTTGTAGAATAGAAAGATCAGATTACGTTTTTAAGAAAGCAAAGCAAGCCGGGGCGTTACGGAACGGACTGATCTTTTAATGTGATGATAGTTTGGGGATGACCACTGTGCTTTTGTAGGAAATGTAGTGATTGTGAGCGGTCAAAAAGGAAGCTGAGACATCCTGTTGGTGTTTTTAACTCGGTACTAGTTTATTTTCATTGTGCTGCGTTCAGATCACATCTGAAGAATAGGAGATTTGGGAATGATCTGTTGTGTTAACATCATCGTACTAAGTGCAGAAGTATCCAGTTAATATGAAGATTAAAACAGACAAGATACTTCTCTATTAAAGTATGTCTGGCTTTAAAAGCAGACCATGGATGACAGATGATTTTTTACCATCATTCAGACTTGGATGTTTACTTGAGTTGGAAGTGGAATATTTTATTGTTGTATATGTATGACATATTTTAGATTCTGTGCTACTAGTTAACACTCCAGCGTCATGTCAGGTCTCCATAAATCACCGCATCATTATCTCTCGCAATGATCGTCACAGGCACACAAAGGAGTATTGAACGTAACGATCAAACAGATTTATTTAAGCTTTACTGTAATATTTTTAATCATAGCCGAACATGCTGATGCAACACATTAGTCATAACAGCGTGAGGGTTTTCATCTTATATTTGAGCAGAGAACTCAAACGTTACATGAACAACCCGGTCACAAAAATCGGCGTCGTTCAAAGTTCTAGTCGAGATCACCTGGAAATTCCAGAACATTTCTGTGTGCACATTTTACACAGATGAAAAAAAAAAAAACACATGAAGTTCTGCTTTTCATGCTTCTGTTACGTTTGTGATATATTTAAGCTTCAGTTTGAACTTGTCTGGGTTGTTTGAGACTCTGGTCTGTAGACGTAAAGGGCTTGTTCTAAACTAACGACTACACAGTATTTATATATTTGCAGGGGATTAGACACTAATCCACAAAACAGTTCTGAATACTGTATCATTTCTGCTAATAGATCTCCGAAATCTTCTACACGGGCTTCAACATAAATCTGACAACTCAATTACAGAAGAAACCAAACAAATCCGCTTGTTATCGCATGGAATTTAGTGTTTGTTGAGCAGGAAACGGGAGAAAAAGATGTATTTAGTTTCTTGAAAGTGTCTTGCACATGTTTTCAGATTGTGTGTTTTACAGATACATTAGTTGTGCGTCAGTGTTGAGGTTTCAGGCTTTTCGGTCTCAGTGTGAAAATAGAAAACTGCTTGAAAACATCACCAACTGTAAAAATACAAAGTGAGACTCTCTCCTCTCCCAGCTCGCCCCGGTCACGTGTACATGTGTACTATACTGAGTGCTTCACACTGTAAACTACGTACCGTGCATTTAGCCTATACTGTTTATTTTTTTGGAATCGTTGAAGCTTGGTGTGGTGAGCGCTGCCCTCCCTGCTTGTAAATGAGACGTTCTGATTCTGCCTTCACTGTTTTCCATCGGACGTTGGTTTTCTCGAAGCGTGCCTACTCACCGTCCCACAGAGGGATCCCGCTGTACAGAACATCCCAGAATCCCCTGCAGCGCCCGGCAGAGGAGCCTGTGGGCCTGTGTGATCGAGTGTGATTGATGATTCTGTGTTTGTGTATCGCCCACAGATTTTTTTTGGATGCTGTGCGATATCCGGTCGGTACCTCGCTGTTTTCGTCCAGAGCAATGATGGCTTTGATTTTTAGTTTGTGATGATGAAAAATCTTTTTGTAAACAATGTTCGTGTCTAAATCCATGGCACTCCTGGTCATTGCATTAATTTTTCCCTGTCCGCTTTTTTTTGTTTTGTTTCTTTTGTTCTATTTTGTTTTGTTTTTGTTCTGTACATATGAAAATTGGACAGTTTGTTAATAATAATAAAGTCTGCAAGGTTTCTAATCTTGTGTCTGCTGTGCTGGTTGCATTTTTCTCTTCCCATTTTGACCTGAAATGACCTTTTAACCATGAGGACCTGCCCCTTTACCCCTGTTGTTCCCTGCCCCACCCCTACCTAATCTGTTCTAGCTTCTACTTGCCCCACTGACCCCGAAAGACCCAACAAATCTAGGTCAACGTTGCTGTCCAAATATGACACATTGACCCCGATTTGACCTTGAAAATGAAGGACAAGGTCGATACCCAAAGAGCTTCCCAAGTTCCACAGAATCCTGCCTTCACATACTATGGGAATTATGGTAATAAATACTAGTTACAAACTTGTAAATTTCGCATTAATGCCCCTTACGTTGTATTTTACATTGGAAAACATTTTTAATCCGCATGCTGCCACAATGAAAATAACCTTTGACCTTTTCAAGAGGATGGCAAGCAACAAGAGATTCATCGTGAATAACCAACACCAACATTCTACTGCTTTCAGCTAATGATTTTACAGATTTATAGCATACACAATTTGGGGGAAGAAAATGCTGTGGCAGATGAATTCACACATCCAAAACCGTTGAACCTAAGTAGCAGGTTGTGATAAATTGTCAGGCATTTTTCATTTTGCTATGACAACAGAAGTCCTTGAATACAACGCATTCACACTTGAAGGCAGCATAAACATCAAACATGAAAAAGATCAACTGATTTGATGAAGAGTAATCACACTGACACTGAATGGTGCAGGTACAACAAGAGGTAAAAAAAAAAAAAAGGCTTAGGCCTTAAAAGTGGGGGCTACAAATGAAAATTAGCACTGACGCTAACTCCGGCATGTTTACATGTTTATACTGAAATGAAATATATAAATGTGTTCATTAATGTGCATTGTCCTGCCTAAATGAAGATATATATATATATATATATATATATATATAAAATATGGAAAAAAAAAACATGGATGAAGCATTTCACTTTTCTTTAATTTTGTAAATATATTTTTGTGTTTCTATCACTCTTACAAAACCATATATCTAAAACGTACAGTATTATAGAATGTCACAATCACACAAGTATATTATTATTTTTATAAAAGACAAAATCAAGCATTTCCACATGCACTTACAGTAGATCCTTTATTATTAAACAAACACTAGTGTTTTACTGTTTCGCGGCCATTTACCCTTTGTTTAATGTGAATGTAGTGTATACTTTTATCCAGCAGATGTCACCACATTTAATTGTATCAAACGCTTCGAAACACTGAACTATTTCAACACAACTGCCTCAGATTGATGCAGTGCCTCAGAAAGCTTCGGTTTCTCCATCACTAGTCTTCTGCTTTATGCCAGGATGCATCCACAGTATAAATATGGCACAGATATGGCAATGCATTCTTCAGATAACACTGGGGAACAATTTGAAAAAAAAAATTCTGTTGAGTCAAATTTTTATGCTGATTTAAACTGAAATTGTCATGCTGATTCCAAAACTGCAGTCAGTTTTTTTCTAGCTTGTCAAGTTGTTTTTCCACAGCTTACCCTCCAGATAAGCACAATTCCACTGATCAGCTGTAGTCAGACTTTCCAGCTGATTCCGATTGGACTCATCTACAGCTACGTGGACACTTGTT
>JAPTMW010000024.1:19738697-19749885 GCA_029822955.1 Ostorhinchus angustatus | reverse complement strand
TCAAACAGTCCCTGGTGGTGCATCTGACGATAAATAAATGAATAAATAAATAAAAATCTGTCTGGTCCAGTTTTGTCACAACACTACCCCACTGGCAAGACACACATTCAGTCAAATCATTCCTTGTAGGGTACTTCATAATGTGTCTTAATGTTCCACTACTTACTTTGCAATTAAAAGGAAAGTATCACTGTTAACTTTTCCACTTTTCCAGTATTTAAAAACCGATGTGCAGTGTTTTTTGGCCTTGATGAATTTCCATAAATCCATTTTGCTATAGAGACCCAAAATCCCACCCCTTCCTGTTTCGACTATGGCATTTTTTTGGGGAAAAAAATTTGCATTACAGTCAATGATGAGAGACCTGTTAGTTTTAGATTTTGCTTAAATTATGCCATCATTCACACATAGTCATGATAGTTGCAGTTTGTGGTAAAACTGTTGGAAATTTTGAAAATATGTTAATACATGGACACATCAGAAACTGGTAGAGGGGACACCGACGTAACTGTTTGTCCGTGATCGGTTCACAATCGCTGAAAATGTCTGTGCAGCTTCAACATGACCAGACTGTAGTCATGTCACAGACGTTTATACTTTTTCACCTGACTCTCAAATATTTAGATAAAATGTGCCAAGGCTTTTAGCCAAAATATAGAGGAAAGCTAAGAATTCTATTTGCTGTGGGCCACATCAAATCCGGTTTTGTTTAGGGAAAACTCTGAAGCAAACTCTGGGTTTTCTGCTCCAAAAAGATAATACATGTATTAGAGAACAGTTGTATTTAGATACTTAGATAATACTACAATAATAACATTATCATTTTTCTGAGAAATAATAATAATCATTAGCAGTGGTAATGAGGAACAGTTGTAAGTAAAATGTATAATGTTTAATGAATCTTTAGTGGTTGAGCTCAGCTTTAATCTAAAGCAAACTGGAAATCCTGCTCTTCTCTGAGGGGAAATTAGCATAATCCCATCATTGTCTAACCATTGTTTACCAGCATTAGCCTCTTGTTGAGGTGAGTTAGTAATGACTCCCGCTGGTCAACCCCCCCTTCTCCTCTCAGGGGCCAGATGGAGGGCCCCTCTCAGGCGTGAAGAGTTTAAAGAGCCGGGCGTGGGGACAGTTAATGGCACAGGTCCTTTCACATGAGTGTTGCTCAAGGTCTCAAGGTCTGCTGCTTTCACACCATTTCACAATGTGTTCACACGGCAGCGCACAGCTGAATAGCAGCACGCAGATGCAGGGAGGTCTCATCAGCCGCTGCCGGCGCATGTCCTGCACCTGTTGTGTGGTGCTGATGGGGCTAAAAATACCCAGAATACCATGGTCCATTTGAGAAAGTTAAAGCAGCATACCTGAGCTTTTTACAGGAGTTAGGTTGATTTAAGGTCTAATATACAAATATGCCTGGACCTATGACTTATACTTGGACTGGCATTATCCAATATTGTTCAGGAGAAGGGGTTTCTGGGTTGTTTAGCTTCTTTTTGGGTAGTGATGAGCACAGGATGCAGCAGGAGCGCCAGTGCAAAACAGTGTCAGTAGAGATGTTTTGGTGGCAGATGTATACAGAGTGTCCCAAAAAAAATGTATACACACTTTAGCAGCTGATAACTCAATTAAATGGTTCAATTACCGTAATTGCCACAATTGCACCTTTTGGGGACCTGAGAATCTGCATGTTATGGTCGACCACCGTGTTAATTCACCAGGAATTCCAGTGTGGTGCGGCTTATCATCAAGAGGATTAATTGGACCGTTCTTTTTTGATGCTACTGGTCCTGTTTACTTGAACTTACTCCAACAGTCTGTCATTTAAAGTATCAGAGAAGACTTTGAAGATGAGGAATTCTGTGTTCAGCAAGATGGGGCACCCCCACACTACCATCGTGATGTTAGATCCTTCCTTGATGAGATCTTGCCAAACAGGTGGATTGGACGGAGGGGTTTCATTGAATACCCTCTGTGTTCACACCACTAGACTTTTTTTATGGGCATACCTAAAAGACAAAGTCTACGCTATGAGACCTGCAACAGTCGCTGAATTGGGAGCAGCCATTGAAGGTGAATGCACACAAATACTAAGGGAATTGTTTCGTGATGTGTGTGAGTCCATTGCTTCGTGTTGTCAGCAGTGTCTGGTTTTAAAGTGTGTATACATTTTTTTGGGACACCCTGTATATGAGGAAGCACATTAAAATGACAAATCCACACTTCGGCTATATGAGTCCTCCCTCTATGTATATGTACATATACAAGCAATTTTAAAATTATTAATTAAACACAAGCTGTAATTAAAATGAAGTTGTCCCCGAAGAGGGGGGGTGGTGGCGGGCCAGAAAAGAAAAGCAGAAGAAAGAAAAAAAAAAAAATAATAAAATAAAATGACAAAATCCCCAAAATGAAAATGAGACATACATAGATGTGAATCTTTGCCAAAATTAGGTTGTTCTTCTTAGAGACATGAGAAATGACAATCCTACCACTGCAGGATTGGAATAGTTGAGTAAGACTAAAAAGTTGACAATGTTTAAATAAAAAAAAGCCACATGGCTTGTGCCCCCTTTACTAAAATCAAAAGTTCAATGCTACTTGCTGCTGTTTAATTAGAAAAAAAATGACATAATGATAATATATGCCGTTAGATCTAATCTGTCTGTCACTGACGTCACCTCCCATGATCCCATGCTAAATAACACACCGTGTTTTGTGATTTGCGTGTTCGTACCTAAAATGTGTGATCTGGTTCTCAAGCAGAGACATCAGTCGATTTCTGATGGCTTCAAACTGCTCCTTCTCGTCCATGGTCACTGTACCCATCCCATCAGGCCTGAGGAGATAGAAACCAGACAGAGAGCGCCGTCAGACGACCTTCACCGTTTTAGGTCATTAAGGCTAAAGGTAAAACATGTCACCTGATGAAACGCTGTAGGGAAACACTCACAATCACACTGATTTGAAATATTTAGTTATGTAAAACTACTAACCTCTCTGACAAAAGTCCATTACAACAAAAAACATTTTTGAAGTAGTTCTGAAGTATGCAAATGTCCTCAGCAAAATGTGCTTCTATACAATTATTATATTTTGGATTCATACTAATGCACCATCTACATACATGTTGTATTTTACTGTTGTACAGCTTGTACAAGGTCATTTAAACTACTTTATTAAATTCTATATACCGTTGTGTAGTTTAATTTACAGCAATGTATCATTTGTAGTATTGCTGTTCTGTGAAAACCAAATATCTATGAAAAGTCAACTTCTAAAGAGCTCAGACAAACAATCTTGTTTTTTTTTTCCCATGAAAATGTATTTCCAGTAAAGGGTTTTTAAAAAGTTTATTTATCTAAAGGATGAGTAGTATCTGAACATATAAAGGAACATTAAATCATACAGTATTGGGATGAAAATCTGAATAGGACTTCAAGTAAAGCTGTCAGACCACTGTAGTGGAGGACACAATTTACCTCTGAGATCCAGTGAAGTGGAGGTGAACAGTTGTATAAAATGTAAAAAGTTGAGAAAAGTACAAGCGCATGTTTAAATACAGTACTTGAGTAAAAATAGTGACTGGACATAATATTATGAAGCCTGTAAAATGTGTTTGTATGTTATATCAATATGATAGTATAGGTTTATTGTAATAGGAGAAGCACAGAAGAAACAAGTAATATTATCATAAATAGTCTGAGACTGTGGATTGCATTGTGAAAACATGTTACTGTTCACAGCAGCTGCTGTTCTTCCTTCACATTGTGTGTATTTGTTGAGACTAGTTCTGGCATCAAAAAGCCCAAGGCTGAGCATAAGTATGAAGAGTACAGAACATGAAGCAATTTTCTTTTGGTCCTAACAACTAACTGAAATGTCCATCTAAAGCAATCACACAAATACAGTGGGAAGAAATCGAAGTTGCTTAAAAACAGAAATACTCAGGTAAAAGACTGAAGTAACACTAGTGTTGAAAATAATCTGCCAAAACTTTGAGATAGAAAAGCTCCAAATGCAGTGCTTGAGGTGCGATGCCTACCTAACTTTATCAAAGCTGTTAATGGTGCTGTGGTGATTGACACATTTATACCAGAGATGCAAGCAATGCTGCGGAACTTTAGTAAAATTAATCAGTTTTCACTTTGACAACATTCCTGCTTTTGTTCGTTAAGTTTGTGCTTTGTCCTATCTTCTGTATAAAAGCACTTTCCTAGGATGAACATGAAAGTACGATTTAATGCAATTTATTTAATAATAGTCTCTTATATAAATAAAAGACCAGTTTTATGCAGTTTAGATAACTTTTTTTGACTGCAGTGACTTTCTATTTGATGTTGATAATGTTGGTACTTAAGTACAAGACTCTTTATTAATTCATTTCTATAAGTATAGACCCTGCACCAGCTGAAGGTCTCAAACATCAACAAGAAATCAAAGAAACAGCCAAGGCGACGTTTCTACAGGAATCTTCATTTGTTTTCTCAAAGAAAAGCATCAGAGAACTCATAAAAAGAAGTCAAAGCAGACAGTCCAGACTGCTTTCATGTCTTTGGTGCATTTCACGTACTGGTAAAGCTCCAGTGTGTTGTTTTCACCAAACTACCTGATCAGCTGCCAAACTCTCCACGCTGACCTTAAAAGTCAACCCGTCAAACACAGAGCTGCTCAGGCTCCTTTTCCTCCTCCACAAACTCATCATCTGGCCGGCAGGAGGAGAGACGACAAAGAAAAAACTGTTAGTTGAGCGCGTCATTAATGTTTGCGAAGCTTTCACTCCCGCCTTGCCTTCGTCTGAATAGGCACTCTGGCAAAAAAGGGGAAAAATGCAATCAGTACCCAGAGCGACCAGCCTTGACTTTTCTGTGCAGCTGAAAGAGAAAAGCAGCCTCTCCAAACGGCACTCGTGGTCGCCAAGGGGAAGAAGCGGAGAGGTTGTCTGTTAATGAGTTGTTCTTATAAAAGCCTTCACTGGTTCAGGCCCTGACCGCCGAGCCTCAAGTACCAACAACTCCACCAAGCTCCTCAGGCGCCTTCCCAACCCTCCACAGTAACAAGTAAAAAGGTAACAAAAAAAAAAGACTCAGGTAAGACAAGGATACTGATTAATGAATAAACAAACCTCTTTAATCAGCAGGAGGAGCTGAGACTTATGTCACAGACGTGGTGCAGACGACCACAACATTCCATGAAGAAATAAATTAAATAATAAATGAATTAAATAGTTGTGTTGTTTTGCAGTTGGTGCATAACAATCCGCATTACGCAGCATACAACATATATAATAGATCAAAAATACTCAGTTTGTTCTATTAAACTATAAACTGTCAAGTGATTCTTTTCTTAAGGCTGTAAACTCGAGACTTGATTTTGCATTTTACTTCTCTCACTATGAATCAGATCAAATATAAGTGTAAATAAAGCATTTTAATCACTGAAGATTGAGGACCATTTTGGTGGTGGTGGTGGCTTGTAAATATATATTTCTTCTCTACGTCTAATCTTATATATCCTTTATTATCTAATCTTCATTTTTTTTTTTTGCCAAAAACGAAGTATTTTCCTGAGTATTGTTCATAAAAGCTCAAAGTGAATTAATAACAAAAAAAAAAAACATCTTTAATTGACCATAAAAATAATGTCTTGAACCACTGTTGTTTGTCAAACTACATGGGTTTCACTGGTGAATCAGTGAGTACAAAATGTTCACTATGGAGGCTCTGAACATCCAAATAGGTCATACTTGATACAGTGAAAGGACACTGACACTGCATTTTTCATGTATTCAAATGTTTTGGTGGCTTTTAGGAGTGGTGGATTATTTTTAGGGTTTTGGGGGTAGTGGTTAAGTTTTAGATCAGTAGATGCTTTGGGTCAACGGCAGGTTTGGGGGTTGAAAAAAACTGTTGCTGTTGTTGTGATTAAGAGACTGAAAGCACAAAAAATGCTCAGAGGTTAATCTACTTTAACTTGCTGGAATTTGTGTCATATGCTTTTAATTTGTCTGACAGCCAAAAATTACACCTGTCACTGACAATGACCTCAGAATGATAAGGTCAGAACTACTAATGTCTCTGAAAAATAACAGAGAGTAATCAAGTGGTTATAATAAAATGGTACATTTTTTAATAGACCTGACAATTTTATTTTATTTTTTTACATTTGTAACTATCATGTTTGTTGTTTCCATTACATGTTTTATTGCTTTAACCAAACTTATACAATTATAACTTTCACCTACTGCAAAAAAAAAAAAAAAAAAAAAGCAAAAATACACCATATGTCACCAGTTGGTTTAAATAAGTATAGATATGACTTTGTGTCCATATTGTTCAGCACTAAAGCTTTGTAAACGCTTCTTAAGAGCAGGCGGGTGTTCGACGGGTCAAGGCTGGAGATTAGTTGCAGGTTAGTTCTTCTCTACTCAATTCTTTCTGCACAACAGCACTTGTTAGTACAACTTCTAAACCTTGTTGTTCCCAAAATCTGTCAATTCATTACCTCGCTCCTTCTCCCCCCAGCCTTCACTTCCCACAACCCCTATTTAACAAGCACCAGTTAATCCTGAGGGAACATAAAAGCAGAGTGGATGGGAGGGGCGATGCGAGGAAAGCTTTCATGCTGAAGCAGCCCAGGGCCTCTCTGCACTGTAGGCCCCTGCACCGACTAATGAAGACATGAGGACGAGGTCAGAGCCATGGGTGGGTGGACGAATGGAGGCACGGACGGACGGACGGACGGACGGATGGCCTGAGGCTCCAAGCTTTCCCAGTCCAGGCCAGCTGTCTGTAATCCAAGTTGTTCATCTTCACAAATAACAATTTGGGTATCCATGTGCAGCTCACGGTGAGGTGCAGGAAATAAACCCGAATGATCAATTTTGCAGCTCTCACACTTTGTCTCTTCAATACTGCAAACTTTATTTAATAGGCTTTTTATATGTCTATTCCACTTGCTTCCATTGCTTAGAACTGGGACACTTATTTACTACTGGGATGAACTGGCTCCACTACAGCATTCAATAGATCAGTATTTTTTTGTATTAAAAAATAAATAAACATAGTATCCTGGTCATTTTTTAAATCTTTCCTTAGGCCTCCTGAGTCCACAGTTACATGAACGTCTGCTATAGTCATTCTTAATATTATTCCAGTTATTCCATACTGACAAATGTGACAAATCCCATTATTTTAGAACAGGGTGACATATGAAGTGCAAACAACAGGATTTTAGTGCTGCTATAATTGTTTTTTCACACAAGAAACAATAACTTTTCTAAAGTTAATCTAAATGTGTTAACTTTTGTAATCTTGACACCTTTGGCAACGCAAAGCAACTAACCCTGAAAGCAAAAATCAAGAACTTTTGCAGATATGTTTAATGATAGTTTGTGCCTCTGATGTATCAGCATCAAATAGGTTTAATGTCAACAGATGCAGAGTTTCCCACAGTGGGAACATGTTTTTCATTGTTAGCCCTCAGGTAGGGATTGTTGGGGTTGTTTAAGGCCTGCTGGGAAACTCCATGATTTAAAGAAAAGAAAAGAGACAAAACATCCACCTGTTGTCTTCAGGGAGAGGAATAAATGAGAATAACATTCACTGCTTCACAAAAGGCCAGAGTCAGATTATTTAATTTCAATTAGTAATTTTTTTCTTACTTTATTAACAATTGTAAATATTAAAGAATACACAAAGACGAGTTAAAGTCACTCATCCACATTTCAGCAGACTTTTCAGTCCCTCTGGACTTTTGTTTCATTTATACCCTAGGATCACAGAGATGGAAAGGGTAAAAAAAAAACAAAACAAAACAAAGCACAGAAAAAAAGAAACACGAAGGAGAGCTGGTTACTCAGACCGATTCTGTGTGTTGAAATGATTTCGGTGATCATTACAAAGAGCTCATCATGAGCTTTCAAACGATATATGAAACTCAATTTTCCCCTTAATGTCACTCACATCCTCCACTAAACCCTCTGAATCAAATTAAATCAGATGAAGAAGTAGTTGGCAGGAAGCCAGGCCGTGCAGGAACACCACCACACAGAGAGGTGTTTGGTTTGGTAGCTCCCGCTCTGTGCTGTTAAACGCAGTCAGATGTGAGCTCATGCTTGGACTCACACAGCCGAGTGGGGAGCGATGCGACAGCTTGTCGGGGTTCAGACACATTGTTGCTGTTAAATGAAGCGAGCGCGTTGGAGGCGAGGCTGCTGTCAGAGGGGGGGCCGTGAGGGGACTGTAGACTCAGGTTAGTGTGTTTACACTCGATGTGGATCAAGTGTAAACGATAAGTAAAGTATCCGCCTGCGGCTGTTTGGTTCTGATGTCGGCTGACAGCGGTCGTCATGAGTGGAGCTCACAGAGCGATCTGGCAGGACACTGGGTGTGGACGCCACTCCACCTTAAGAGGTGTGGAAAGGAGATGGTCTTCTGCGTCCCTGTCCATGTCTGTGGTTACGTAGAAGGATGGGGGAGGTAAAAGCTCCTGTCACATCCAGTGTGGCTGTGGCGTAGATGGCTTGTTGAGGAGAGGGATGGGAGACGACAGGTGAGAGGGAGGCGAGTTCACCCCCCCGCACCCCTCCACAGCTCGGCTAATGCTCCTTTAACCTTCACCTCTTTTCAAACACACACATCGACAAGACACAGCTCCATCACCTGCTTATTCTGCTCAGTCCATCAAAGCTCCACATTATCAGTTTATGTGATTAAATGGTGCTGATGTAACAGTTATAACTTTATCAACTGATCTTTGCACTGATCATGGCTGAAGGCTAATATCAGGCTCCTCAACTGGAAATACAAGTGGCAAAATAACAAAATATTCCTACCTCAACTATTTTCAGTCTGAAATTGAGACCATTACATGGTTCATGGTTACAGGACTCATTTAGATCAAACTTGTGGAGTACATCTGATACATGGGTAGTACTGATGGTCCCACCACAAACAAGTAGCACTAGGGTTTGTGGGCTCAGAGTCTAAGACCACCACCTCCAAAAGGTCAAAGGGACTGGTCGATTAAGTCTGATTCTGTCATTTCTGCGCACACATATGCATAAATGAAATGCAACAAGGGAGGGATTAAAAAACATAAAACAAAACAGAATGTATTCAACAGGAGGATTCACAAGCAGTGAAGTAAGCACATTATAAATAAGATAAAATATAATGTATATGTATCTGAAAGCAAATTCACGGATATTGTTAAAGCTACAGAAGAAAAAAAACACAGAAACTGGAAACACACGGCGTCCATCTGCAGCTCTCTCCTCTCAGTCCAAATCAAAAGGCTAATTGTAAATATACATGATCTGATGTGGTTTGACAAAAACTACTTTTCCAAGCCTCAGTGTCATAGTCAGGTCTTTCAGCATCTGAACAATGATCAGTAATTGCATTTATCAATCCTGTCTTTAACCCATAAAGACCCGGTGCTACTTTTGTGTTAATTAAAAAAAAAAAAAGTTCTTTTTATTTAACCTTTCTTAAGTGATTTATCAAGATTGATTTTAATATTATCCTCTGTATTTTGCATTTTTCACTGTAAATCATGTATTTTCCTATATTTAATTTCCTATTTTTAATCTAGAGGTTTATGAAAACTCTTATCTGATGACCGTGAAAAGATGACAAACTGCATTTTACGCCAATTATTTACATGTATTGATAGGATTAGTGGATCAACAGGGATTAAACAGTTGGGTTCAGTCTAGTTCAGTGGATACTTTTGGTCTGTGGTGGATGTTTGGGTCTTAATGAGTTAACCACACATTTTAACATGGAAGGGGTAGAATTCTTGTTTCCTCTCAGGCCACTTGAATTATAGTATTCTGAAATACAACTCTATATTTCTGCATCTGTCAAGCAGCGCTGCTTTAAGTAAAAGACTCAGTCAGATAAGTTATATGATGGCAATGTGTGATTTGAGGGGTAAAAATGACTTTTATTGTCCCCTTGGAAACAGACAACAACCATCAGTTTCCTACAATAATTTCTACACTCAGCAATGATTAGGTCTTATGGATTTATCCTAAATATCCTCATTTGATTTCCTCATCATTTTGGTTTTGCTTTTTATCTTACATTTATCATTTTGTGGCTAAAACAGTAACATGTAAAGAGTTGTAGAAATACTGACGTTTTCCTTTCCCAACTACTTCCATATTATTTACTAATAAAATACTAAAATAACTTGTAAAGATGAGTGGTTTTGTTTACTGAGAAGTAAAACTGAGAGATGTCAATATAACAAATACAGTATTAACACATTAACATGCTAAAGTAAAAAAAAACTAAACTAAACAGAAATCACCAAGGGCCCAAAGTTTCAAAAAATAACCCTTGATCAGCTGATATACGCTCTTGGTTTTAACATGTCAGAAATATTTACCTCTCTAATGAAGGTTTCCACATGGGCAGTTTGGTTGAAAAAAGCACAGTCTAATTCACTGAATATTGTGCCTTGAAGTATTAGTCAAGCACTCCCCTGTTGATCATTCTGTGGCGTCTCTCTTTGTCCTCTGCCTCCAGTCGTAGTTTCATCTGAGCGAACGGTCCTCAAGGGAAAAGTCGAGTTCTGTAATTAAGTTTGTTTTTTTTTCCACCTCCGAGCCTGCCAGCCAGCCAAAACCGCTTTTTCCCATCCACACCCACTCAAGCAGCTCCAGGAGCCCTGAATGGGCATCAATTATTCAAATTACAGCTCCAACTGACAAAAAGCCAATTCCAGTCATTTCCCCCTCAATTTATATGTGGCGATTAGCTGGAGAAGCTAATCATTATGCTTTCTAATTGACTAAATGAGTTGACAAAGAGAGAAAGCACAGATATCAGTAATTACCAGCCAGGGAGTCAAACAGGGGCTGCTGGGAGAGAAGAGAAAGACGAGAGGAGGACTGAACTGCTGGAGCAACGCTGATGGCAACAAGTGGCTGCTGGTGCTGCTCAAACAGCATCTGAACGGTCGACCGTCCATCACAAGACGCCACGCTGTAGAACTATTTCGTTTCTGCAACACCGATCAACCTTAGAAATTTTTGTTTTGAATATTTCTTCTGACACTCTTAGAATTCCATAAGTTTCAAGGGCACACATATGCCACAAGGCGCCTTTTCAAAGCATCTAGTAGTGCTGTATATTAGAAATACATCAGTGGAATATATTAGATGCCACACCAAATT
>JAPTMW010000024.1:19254286-19266970 GCA_029822955.1 Ostorhinchus angustatus | reverse complement strand
TTTCTCCGAGTACGACATAATTGTTTGTCAGCAGCAGTGGTTGTAGTAAAAACTGAAAATATGTCCAAACTTCGAGCTGATTACCGAAAATATTCAGTTTTTGGTTGAACGGGACAGAGCAGCACAGCCAAAAACCTGGAGGGGGTGGGGTCATTTGCATTTAAAGGGCCAGCGCTCAAAACGACCCTTCTGGTGTCATTACTCAGAAATAGGGCTGAAGATGGACCTGTGGAGTTTAATAAAGAATTCAGACCCAAGAATAACATTTACAGTTTATGTAGACCACAGGGAAATGTTTGAAAATGCATAATTCCACAAAAAAAAAAAAAAAATCACTCTTTTAATGTTAAAAATCTAGGTCTTTTGTCAAGGGCATTTCACAAAAACAGAAATCACCGCCTTAACCCAGACCTCACACTGTTTTAGGTCTGCTTTATTTTGTTAATCAAGCATGTATCCAGTATTGATCACATCTTTTCATGACAAAGAAAATGTGTTTTTATGTAATTACATCACAGCCATGGTGCAGCATACATTAAACACACAACACGGGAAAGGTGAACATGCGCTTGGCCATTAACACACCTTCACTATTTTGTTGGAACAGTCTGTGGTGGTGCTGATGAGTGGGATGGGAATCCTGCTCAGGGAGGCTGGAATCTGGGTTTGTGACCCCGCCCCCTCCGACAGCACACAGACAGGCATAGTGTGAAGGTCACCTAGAGACAGGGATTAAAAATGTTAAGGAATACACAACATGGCAACCATTAAAAATATATATATTTTTAGACATCTTTAGACACTTTATGTATCTTTTTCGTGTATCTGTGTAAAAGATTTTGTATGGATACAGAACATGGGAGGCAGCACATTTTTAGTCATTATATAAAAAGTAAATGTCAAGCATCAAATCATCACATTTGAAATAATGGAACTTGAGAAAATAGTGTGCCATTTCTTTAATTGAAGTGTGAGCTCAGTTGTCATAATAGTTATTTTACATACTGTTTTTGAGCATTTAAGCAGATAATCAGTGCAGCCCCGGTGAACATCTATGGTTTTAGGCTTTGGTGCTGTCTAGGACAGACAGCTGCTGATCTGACCTTAGACCTGTGGTTTGAAGGTATATGGTTTAAAGTCATGTCATCCACCACAGACTCATTAAGGGAATAAAATGTCTGGCAGGAAACACCTAGGTCCAGAGAAGTGCAAGCCATGTTCCCAGCAGGTAGCATGTTGCTTTCTGTCAGAGCTCATTAGTTTGATTTCAGGCAGATTTGACTGGCAAATCCCATGGTGCTACCTTGTGGAATGGGGACCGCGGTGTGGGAACAGCCTGCGAGGCAGACGAGCTGTTCACTCAACCATACGGTCAGCCACTCAGTCAGGCAGAAAACCTGACCAGAAAAACCTAAAATCAAATAAACCTCTGATTCGGCCCAGAGGGGAGGAGCTGGAGGCAGGACTGAATCATTCATGAGCTCAGAGCAGAAGGAACCAGAGAGATTTTCTGGATCTGACCTACAGTGGGTTGGAAATCACAGAGAGGCTGTGTGATTCTAAAAATGAAAAAAAAAAAAAACATCCCATCACAGACTCATGTTTTAATCCAAACTCAAAGATATTCAGTTAACAGTCTGATGTGATGTAATCCTTAATTCTAAATATTTTCAGATGCTGCACCCATTGTGAAATTCCAGCCCAGTACAACACCAACGTTCAGAAAAACAATTTGACAGATAGCCAGAGCTGATACCAATGTCATTTTGTTAATTTTGTTCCTGTTGTTGTTTATTCTCCTTTCTATGCCAGGGAAACAAAATACACTTTCTATCTTTGAATCTTGGACTGCACACCAGCGCAATCAATTCATGATACAAGCATTAAAAATAACACAGCAGATAAATATTTACCTCCACATCCCTACAAAAAGCTATTTATAACTTGAAAAATGGAAAGAGAGAAAACAGATGGTGCCTCAAAGCTGGACTGCATCTGTACAAAAGACAGCCAGCTCACCTGTTGTGTCCATCAGCTGATGTATCACCTTCAGTAAATGAAAGGTACCCCCTCCTCCTCCTCCTCTCCCCTCCCCTCCACACACAGAGCAGCAGGCTGTAAACGCTCAGTGATCCCTGAGGTGGGATGGCAGCTGATCCTGCCAAATGTCAACTGGGCCACCCCAAAAGAAACCCACCGCTCTGCTGCTCCGGGATGCTCATTAACTCAGAGGGTAAATCGAGTTCATCCCAACAACAGCATCGTCAAGAGGAACAGAGTACAGATGTCCTGATACCTGCTCACTGCAGGACCGTGCTCCGACTACAGCAGACAAGACTGCTCAGATACAAAGACCACTGCTACTCACAAATTCTTTAGGGGAACACTGTTTGCAAAATTATGAGTCAATATAACACTTTTTTTTGTTATATCTTATTTTGTGTCAAGGACAAAAAAGGAATTTTTTACAACAAAACAATAAAATCTTTCAAGTCTTCATCTGTATGTTAGAGCAGATTCTGCTAACAGATAAACATTGTCCACATCCATCGGTAAATGTCAGATGACGATAACATCAGCCAATACTGGTGTTCAGCTAATATATGTAGAGCATGAAATATTATTAGACTCAATTAAATCGGATGACCAATCATTTAAAGTATAAAAAGAGACAGAGTTTAACTGGACAGCAGTCATCATCATCTGGTGGCCAACCTTCAAAATGTTACATTTGACAAATATAAAGGGAGATATATGTTTGAGTTATTAGTATATACATTTTTTTAATGTAGAAGGAAATTATTTTATTAGCAGTATTAACCAATCCCAAATGTGTGTGTTTAACCCACAGGTCTATTTTTCTATTTATCACTTTTGTTTAGTTTTTCCCAGAGTGTGTTACTGAGTGTGATATAGGCTGGTAAAAATTTAAATCATTTATTTTTTTTGACACCAGAAATATTAAACAATTTTTCTTCTTCAGTATGTCTTTTTTTTTTTTGTCTGATCCCTACTTTGTCTCGGACAACTGTAGTTGCCGTGAAGGCATTGTCACCATGTCAGATTACTGAATTGTTCATTCACCAAATGATTCATATTATTTTCAGTAATGCCTGCTTGTTTTGTGAAAAGAGATTCCTCTTTTTGTTCACTGTGGAAAACAAAAAGACTCTTAAACTCAAACACTTCTCAACACAAGCTGAACCCTAAGCTCACACATTTTGTTTTATGATCTCCAATTTCCCCTAAGTACACAGTTTAATTATGGACACAGTTGATCTCCACACAGAACAGCACTGGCAGCAACCTGAATGCTCATTTTCTACAACATAAACCCTGCAGCTGCCGCCAGCGGACGCTCCTGCAGCTTCACCTTTTGAACAAACCAAAAATAAAGTCAGCAGGTGATTTAAGGGGTTTTTATCAGGTCAGGAGCAGCTTGTCAGAGCCGAGTAGAGGCAGGGTGTCGAGGGAGACCAGCGCTGAAGTGCTCAAAGAAACCAATTTATTAAACCCATTTAAAAACACACTTCAGCTCTGAGTCACAGGCTCTCTGTGGATGAAAAAATTCGGAAATGACTAACAGACAGACTGAAGGATAGACAAACATGCCCGGCAGACTCATATTTAGATGTGTCAGACTTAGACCCCAAAATCACACTTAATCTGAAAGAATCAGCCCATACATGGAACTGTTGGCTGCACGAGGCACAACACACTTTATTCACATCATCTTGAACATCTGATGTGTTCTGGACGTCTACGAACTGATGCTGGGGTTTTTGCTCATCTCACTTGGAATTGAACCCTTAACCCTAGAAGTGTTTGTGATTTACTGATTCGACAGTGATAATGTGGACCCATATGAACAGCTCCAATATAGGAATAATTTGGCTGTTGTTTTTAATCTGATTAATCTTTAAAACAGGCTTCAAGTCAGTATTTCACAAAAATTGGATGAAAATCAGCAGTATGGTGATCTACAGTCTGCGTGGAGAAGATATGTTGTTATCCCAACACCACAAATCATCTGTGTTATCTACCAACCCTCAGGTTCACAACAACAATCTAAAAGGTTGATTTCCATGCACGCGGGAGACGTTTCCTCTGCGGAGGGAATCAGAAATCCTCCCAGAGGGCAGAGAAATGAACCATCTTTCACCCACCAACAGCAGCAGATAAGAAGAAGTTGACAAAGTTTCAGCGATAAACAGGACTGAAAAACAGGACTGCAGAGTTTATTACAGCTTCAGTATGAAAAAGTGACATAATGATAAATCGAAGCTTAAAACGTAAAAAGTGTCTTGATGGTGATGCTGAAGGTCACTGTACCTCAAATACAGTGGCTGGTCAATAATACACCCTCAAAACAAGATCAGAGAGAAGCTGATTAATCAGCTCCTCAACTGATGATGAA
This sequence comes from Ostorhinchus angustatus, assembly GCA_029822955.1. Lineage (NCBI taxonomy): Eukaryota > Metazoa > Chordata > Actinopteri > Kurtiformes > Apogonidae > Ostorhinchus > Ostorhinchus angustatus. The sequence goes on along the minus strand of JAPTMW010000024.1, from coordinate 19,262,553 downwards.
GGAAAACGATACATAGCTCAAAAGATTTAAAAAAAAACCAAAAACACTTTGTTCCGACACTTATTGATTAATTGCTTGGAGTCTGATGTGGAGTGATTCCGATTTATTTCTGCATTTATTTGTTTTAGTGTTCACTTCAAGAGTGACCTTGCTTTTAATAAAGTGAAATCAGTCAGCCTTTTCCTGCTCCAAACCATCATCATTATATTGGCCATTAAAAAAACACTAGTCCTTGACCTCTAAACAACATTATATTCATGCAAGCTTTGGATATTTTTATTTGATATGGATAGATCTAAAAGCCTGTGAAACAGAACGAATAAATGCTACATCTCTAAGGGCTATTCAACACATGGGCAGTTAAAAGACTCTGCTCAGAGTCTCTACTACGTATTGGTTTTATTGACTTCGGTCCGCAGACAGAAAGGGTGATGCATTCATGTTGTAAACTCTAAAAATCCACATAGTTTTAAGCAAGATGCCTTCAAGTGCATCTTGGACATTCAGAAAGCTATAATCAAAAGGCCATGAATGTTTTAAAAAGGGAAAGCTTAAACTTTTCTTGTTTTGCTTTTCTTTTTATTATGTTTGCTGCTGTTTACAGTTTATTGTCCAGGTCTTTCTATCCAGATCTTTTTTTAATACTCCTAATTTATTATGTATAGTGTTTGCTCTTGTGTTCTATTTTTTACTCTTGTTTGCTCTTGTATTCTATTTTGACTGTGTGTCACGCTGCTGCTACACTGTAATTTCCTAGTTTGGGATAAATAAAGTACATCCATCCATCCACAGGGTTTTTTTCATGCTCAAAAAGACATAGTGGTGGTCCCATCCTGCCTGTACACATGATGTGTCGTAGACCTTCAACAAACCCTGAATGTTGTAATGACCCATCAACTTCTTTTGACAATGAGGGCAATGCACTGACCCCAAAAGACCTGAAAAATGTAGGTCAACATTGCCGTCCAAATGTAACGCATCAACCACAATTTAAGCTTGAAAATGACGGTCAAGGTTGATACAGAAACAGCACATCCAAAAGCTTCCCAAGTTGCACCTAAATCATCCAATCTCCTTCACATAGAAGGAGACTGGATGATTTTGGTGAAGGGTAATTGCATTGACACTGATGGACCGACACAGATGGACAGACACAGACAGACAGACATACTACTGTATAATACATCAACAAGCGTACAAACACCACCAAGTAGGGCTGCACAATTTTGGCCAAAAATAAAATCCTGGCTTTTTCCTCTAAAAACTCAATTTTCGATTAAAATTTTTGGGTAAAACTACAAAAGACAACGGAAGCCGGCATGCCGTTTTCGTGAGCAGCCCGCAATGCAGGGCACTGCTCCTTACCTTCAATCTGTGCGGAATCTACAAAAATTCCCGTGATGGGCCCACAGAATTTATACCGATGTAAGTCAGTGACAGGCATCAGTCATGCGTGTGTGTGTAAGATGAGCAATCCCCATGCGGTTATATTTAAATTGGGGAATCCAAGTGCGGAGGAGACCCACCCAGGACACGCTGGAGGGATAATATCTCTGGGCTGGCCTGGGAACACCTCTGGATTCCCCCAGAGCGAGTAGATATGTCTGGGGAGAGGGCTGTCTGGGCTACTCTGCTCTGGCTGTTACCCCCACAACCCCTGCAAGAAAGATGAAATCGATTTGACGATTTACCTTTTTTTTTAAAAATCGCCCTAATTTAAAAATCTGAATTCGATATATAAAATCAATTAATAGCGCAGCCCTACCTTCAAGTGTAAGGAATTTTATCGCAGACTTTAGAACCCTCAGTAAAATGAACTTTTGATGGTGGTTAGCAACATGAAGCAAGACTTTCAGTTAATGTTGGCTAATGAACCTCTAAGGAGTTTGAGAGAAAATATTTGTGATGCACTACGCTGAATCCTCCACCACATCAGGACATTGGTGTTGCAAAGATTGCCATAAAATATTGTTTTAAAAGAAAACACACAGTTTTAATGAAAACTAGAGAAGTGGACTTCTTCAGCATTACATCAGGGTTGTGGTGTGAGTCGTCAACAAAAGAAATGATTTCGGAGATGTTTTTTTTCCTTCCTGTTTCAAACACAGCCAAGTTCAAATGTTATGGTGAATCTGTTACGTCACTGAGAAGCCAGCAGTATGACTTTGTGAATGTTAGGTCAGTGTCACATCTGTTTATCATTTAAAAAGCTGACTTTTGTAAACTTCGCTACAGAAATTCAGTTTTACAAACATGACCTTGGCCTAACTCCGAGATGCCGCAGATGCAGATTTTTTTTCTTCTAGACAAGCTTTTCTAAATTAAAACCTGCTGACTTCAGGCTCCTCCATGACCGGTTTATTGGTTTAATGAATATGGTCAGAGGTGTTAATGAGGAATCAGTGAAAAAATGATTATTTCTGTTAAACTGCAATCATCCTTTTTGGCTGGGAGCCATTCAGTGCTAAAAGCTGTCAGATAAGAGCAGCAGATCAGCAGATCTATAATTACAATCAGCCACCTTAATAAGATTATTTAAATGAACAGAGGTTCATGTAGAAATAGACCTTAGAATAATGTAGTAGTGTAGTATGGTGTTTCAAAAACATACTGTTGCAGCAGAGAGATTAAATGACAGCACAGCGTTTCTTTTGACACTCTTAATTAATCCTTAAATTTAATCTGAATACACAAAGTCAATTGTCATATAAATGATGACAAAGGCTGTGTGATCCTTTGCTTCAAAGGTCAACAATCTGCTGACAACAGTCTACCTAAAAGCATTCACAGACTCCTTCCAGCTATATCTACTTCGTCCTATTTCCTGCCGAGTTTTCACATTAAAAACAACTAGGCTAAGGGTAGGGTTAACTCTTTAAAAGCCACTTCAGACAATAAACTACAATAGAAACAAAGCATCTGTCTGTATTAAAGAATTTGCAATAAATGGTTGGAGGGATGAGCCACTAGAGACCTTTAAAAGCACCACTACAGCCTGCAGCTGCTCAGTGTTCATGCAAATGATTATTCAATAATCAGTTGTTTAAGCTACAATGACTTTAAATGATTAGTCCAACTATCAATAAGTCTACATGCAGTCAGGTAATTGGAGAGCAGACTGACAAACAGATTCATGTCCAAATGTCATTTATTTTTTCCATATTAAGCAGAATGAAAGACCTGTAGTTGATCCCAAATTTTGCATTCAGAAGCTGTTCATTTGGATTTTCAATATGGGGTCCAAAGAAGTGTCAATGCAAATAAAGGTGGTTTTCAACTGTATATATTAGAGGTCACGAAAACTGATTATTGATTTTGCCACTACATCAATGTTGATGTATTTCAACAACTTGGTATATTAGAAAGAATCCACTGGTGAGCTTGTGAAAACCAAAAGACCTGGGAGACCATAGACCATATTTTGTTGGTGAAAAAAAAAACCTTTTACAACATCCTGCCATGTCCAAAACATACTTGAGAAGGTAGCCATGTCATTATCAATGTCTATAATAAAGAGACGCCTTCATGAACAGAAGGTTAACAACAAGGTCCAAAACACTGGTAACAATCAGCAACAGGAGGGGCAGATCAGATATCATACAAAAAAGCCAGTCCAGTTCTGGAATAAGAGTCTCTGGACATATTAAACCAAGAATAACTTTTACCAGAACAATGATAAAGGAAAAGCCTGGAGAAAAGAGAGGAACAGTGTAAGATCCACAGTGGACCACACCATGTATCCAACATGGTGGACATTGTTATGCCATGACATGTAAGGCTGCCAGTGGAACTGGGTCACTAATGTTTATTGATGATGTGGCACTGATAGAACTAGCAGGATGAAATCTGACACAGGACTATCCTCTCTGCTCAGACTCAGCCAAGTATTACAAAACTCAGGATGGGACTACTCATATTTATAACCATGTAATTTTGTCCAATTACTTTTGAGCTCCTAAAAATGGAGGGACTTTGTTTAAAATGGTTGTAATTCCTAAATGAATGCAATAATTTTGTCCATACTTCAATCACATTTTTACGGTTTCATGTCAGATTCACTGCGATGGTGTACAAAGGCAAAATTAAACAAATATGTGTCACCATCCAAATATACATGGACCTGACTGTATGATTCAGCTGCTTCCTCAGTTGAGTTGTAGGACATTTGACCTTATTAAACAACAGTAGAAATATAAAGATATATGTATAAAATAAAATATAAATGCATAAAATATGTAGACACATTTACTTTGTACAGTTTATCTGTTTGTTCAAAGTCAGCCTGTATACAAACTGTATACAGTCAGTCTGGTATGGTATATTGCTTTGTGTTTCCACATTACATTTGTAAAAGTTACAAATCCTGCTACTTGACCCTCAGACCAAAAATTCAGAAACTTTCTCCCATCATTTCATCAGCAGCAGATAAATCAGAAAACCCTCAGAGTCCAACTCGGTGCAGACATCAATGCACGATTAAAGTCAAAGATCAATATTTGTTTTTTGAGTAGAAGGCGAGCTCAACTTTTCTTATCTAAAATCATGATTAATAGGAAAAACCCTGGGGAGGATTTAACTTGGTGCTCCAAATACAGAACTTGAAAGCATCACCCTCAGATTCTGGTAATCATGGTGAGTAGCCTATTTTTCATCATTTTATGGCATCTCATAGACCAAACAACCAATAGATTAATCAAAAAAATAAGTTCAGATTTATCAATGCTGAAAATATTTTTAGCATGCAGTTAGAGGAGAAGCAGCTCTCCTCTACTGCACCTAATTTTGTCAGACAGTTTTATCAGTGTAAGCTGCCATGTTTAGTTTAACAGCCTGCTTTAGAAATCATGAAGCTGCAGCTGAGATGTGAATTAATTTATCCTGCCAAACCTCCGCACAGTGGCCAATCAGGATGGAGCACTGAAGAAAACAAAGATAGAAAGTGACGGCCATGCTGAGACACTGGCTCACAGGTTTTTTCCCCTTCTCTGACAAACAAACAAACAAAAACAGGGGCTGTGTATCAATATCCCAAACTGTCATTTCTGTTCATTCAAAGGATGCGACTGCATTTGCCAAGACACAAACCCTTGTTCCTCATTTACATAATCTTCATGACTTCCTTTTTATGTGAGGAAAACAGAGGCAAGTGAAGAAGAAAAGCATCTCCCAGAATAGATGTGAGAGGACTGTCTCAATGGCAGAATACATACAGGAGTGATCCTCTGTTTAGGATCAGCAGGTGACCAACGAGTATCAAGGAACACAGACTCTGGTCTGTCTGAACAGACAATTCTTAAATGGAAAAAGGTGGAAAAAAGTGGTAATTATTGCTATTACACACTGTGCCCTGTGGCTCCGCTTTCCACCTTGGTGCAAGAGCCCGATCAAAGTCCTTTCTATCTCACAGAAGCTGATCAGCAGGAGGTCAGTAGGGTCACCACTGTGTGAGCTATCCCTTAGCTAGTGGACAGCACTTCAAAAAGCAGGACAGAGCCCTGGACTTTTAACTTTGGAGAAAGGATGGGTAAGCTCCTTGGAAATGATAAATACTCCTCTGCAGGGCCAGCTGAGAGGAGAATACAGGAGCTGAATGATGAGACTGAGAATTCAAAGACAGGAAATTATCAGAAACTAATAACACACAGCGATAACGCAACCTGTCATCACATTGCACCCTAGTGTTAAAGTTTTTCCACACCACAACAGAATTCAAGTACAAGATATTCTCTCCAACTGAGCAGAGAGTCTGTGTTTCTCTCGCTTCTGGCAAACCAAAAACCAACAGTTGGGTGGTAAATTGTTCCCAAGTTGTTTCCTTCTTAAGTGTTCTAATATGTTAAAAAAAACAATAAAATCTAATAAAACCCTTTACAATATTTCCTTTGAAATGCTGAAGTATTTGCGAAGTAATTTTCAGTCACTAAATGAGCACATTTAAAGATCAAATCCATCATTTTGCGTGGTAAAGAATGCTCCCCTGATTACCAACTGGCATTTCACTGAAATGTAAGCACTAAAATCACACGGAAATGTTTCTTTCTTTGAGAAAAAAAGAGGAAATTGCAGGTAAAGTATCAAAATGTTCACCATGAAGTCTCCTACTGCAGCTACTCAAAAATCATGATGCATTTTACTGGGGAAAAAAAACATGATTCAAATAGAACCCCAGCAAAGTATAGAAAGCTACTAGTGTTAGATCATTTTACAAGATTTTATTGTTTCAGTCACAAATTTTACATAATGGCAACAGAAATAAACATGAAGTAGAATAAATATGAGGCAGAACAGGCTAATGCTGAAACAGGAGGACTCTGACCAGCCGAGACAAAGCAGGGAGCTGACACGTAAAGGAGGAAGCTGTTTATGTCCCGTGGAAATGGTTTGGATGTTAAAGATCTAACAGAGCAGAACACTGCACTTTGCAAATCGCACCATTGGAGGATCTCTGCAATAAGCTCTACATTACTACCAGACAACCAGTAATTTATTTTTATTTGTACATTTAGCTAAAAAGTCATTTCAACCTTAATAAACAGATGCTAAAGTGTGTTTATTTGCTGGACACATTCTACGTTTCGCTGCCTGAAAGGATGCAATATTAACAGACTTCAAACATGTTTATGACTGAACATTCTAATACTGGTGAAATTTTACACTAAAATCCAACCAATTAAATAGAATATTATGATGAGATGTGATGCGGAAATTTTGGATATTTTCATCATAACTAATATGCAGCGTTTACCATACAGGCTCATATTGCCATAGCAATAAAAATACAATTTATTGGTCAGATATAGTAGCCTACTCAATTTAAGCACAGAGGTTTTAAATAAGAAGGCGATAAACACTACATATGAGTACCTTTTGTTTGATGACTATAATTATCAAGCATTTATCCACTGGATCACAACGTGCTATAATTAAGTTTCAGGATAGTACTGAACCCAGTATTAAATGACCCTTTGGGCTAAATAATTAAAAACTGGAGTACTGATAAGCTCTGCTGTTATCTAACTGTATTAACAGTATTGAAGAATGAAAAATGAACTATATGATATAACCTCACAACAGCTCTCTGGCAAATTTGTCTGTGATACATTTTTTGCAGTTATACCCTAAATCCATGGGACATCTCACATCTGGTGAGTGTGTGAGGGACGGGGGCAGCCCTGACACACCACCATCATCCACCCATATACATCCTTTTCTAACTGACAGTGGCCAGCGTTCAAGGGGAGAACTGAGCAGTAACGTGGTCACCTACTTGCTGACACAGTGTCACAAGTTTTTTGCTTATTCGGGCAAAATACAAACAACCTGTCACAACATTTTGTGAAAATCCATCAAGTATGAGTGAAGAAATGTACAGATTGCATTTAGCTCATAGTTCTATTATAGCAAGGTGGAACCCAACTAGGAGATGATGAAAAAGTGACAAACTGATTGACCCTCATAGTGATTAGTTCAAAACAATGCTGCTGAACTTTCCAACTAAGAGCTTTATAATTATTATAATCATATCATAACCCTAAGCTTAACCTAAAAAAAATAAAACAATAAGAATAATGTTACTAGATCGACAAATGGTATTTGTAAGAGTAGCCCATCATATCCTTAATAATGATTTGTGTGTAGTTAGCTGGATATGAAACGGTATCTACAGGTTTGAGAAAGCCATTTTTCAATGCATCTTTGGTCAATTTAAAAGGATCATATTTTGCTAAACCCACTTTTATTAGTCTTTGGTTCATTTGTGTATTTGGACCCTAATAGTTCAAAAAGTTTGAATTTGAAACGTCCAGGTGCTGCAAAGCTATTTTTATTCATTTTGGCAAAAATCTAGTGGGTTTCTACAACGTGTTTTAATTCCTGCTTAATTTGTTGCGTCTATAACTAGGTATGTCACAATATTTGCACATATAAGGTCAAGACTTCCGGAGAAACAGTTACGATACTGAATACAAATACGATACTGTTTGTCAGCAGCAGCGGTTGTAGTCCATACTGAAAATATGTCCAAACTTCAAACCGATTACTTAAAATGTTCAGTTGTTGGTTGTATTAACCAACACAAGTGGCTGAATAGAACAGAGCAGCACAGTCAACTACCTGGAGGGGGTGGGGCATGAAGTGGCTCATTTGCATTTAAAGGGCCAGCGCTCAAAACGACCTTTCTGGTGTCATGAGTCAGAAATAGGGTTGAAGATGGACCTGTGGAGTTGAATTAATGAAGACTTCAGACCCAAGCAGAGCATTTACAGTTT
>JAPTMW010000024.1:19232762-19243044 GCA_029822955.1 Ostorhinchus angustatus | reverse complement strand
GTGATGAAATATGTGTATATTTTAGGGGAGGAAAGCTCATTATGGTGTAGTAAATCACATTTTCTGAAAACCAGTCTACTTGGTTTAAATTCTGTGGTAGGTCATGACTTAAAGTTCATGGGAAAATGTTTGTCCAAAGGTGAGAACATCTGAGAACCACTTTTCTCAAGTATGATGTATAAACCTGAGGCTATCTGTACACAACGACTGAAAGTCAACTTTTAGAGAAAGAGAGAGAGAGCTGGTAAATTCACAAAATTAACAATATTTTAGTGAGAGGGAAGAAAATAGTGGATGAGATAAATGAAGTATTTTACCTAAATTATTATTGTATATAAAGTGTTTTTAATTATAACTTATTACATAGCAAAAAGGAGCCTTTAACCCTTTAACCCCTAATGTGTCTGTGGTGCTCGTTCTGAATATATGATTTATTTGAAATATTCCTAAATACTTAACCATGTCCTCAATAGGAACAATTTCAAAATGTGCTGATAGAATAGACCTCGTTCTTTCCATAGACATCTGAGCATGCCCAGTGCACTCCCCTTTGCCTGTGGAATGGGGAGTAAAACACAGAGAAGTGAATGAGACCGGCTCGCTATAAAAATAGACGGTTTGAGGTTGTTGTTGTTGGGTTTTTTTACACCATTATCCGTGTTATTTTTTGTTTTTACTGTTTGTGGTGTTGTTGTGATTTTACTTTATTTATATTTTCTACTATATTTTTAATGAGTGTTGACCATGTAACTGCTTTTTGGAGTTCAACTAGGTGCCAAAAAGCAGCTGGACTGATTTAGAAAAAAAAAAAAAGAGCCCCAAAACACAAACTACTGGGCCAGAATTCAAATGTACTTGTTATTTTTCAGCGTGTTCCAGTTCACAATTCATGTTAAACATCCTAAACCTCTTGTTTATGTACATTCTGAGTGTCTTATTTAGTAAAAACCTGTCAAACTTAAATTCTTCTCTTTGTCTTTTTCTGTTCTTCCACCCTGTTTTGACCTAAAACATACATTAAAGCAAAACCACTGAAGAAATAGAACACAAACACATACTCAGAGCAGCTTTTATGACACTGAAACAGATGCAGACTCACAGCAGCACATTTATCTGGAATAATGTCTCAGAGTTTCAAGGGTTAATGACAAATGCAGAATCAGCTCATTGATTTCTTATTTCTCTGTGCTTGTTATACTGTACAACCCTAGAGATTCTGTAGAGATGATAGGTCGTCTCCACACAGTATAAATAAATGAATGAATAAAAGAGCTGAAGGACGTTCAATGATTATCAGCTCCATAGCATCTGATTGGCATCTGGAGACTTAATAACATTTAACGCACCATATCTGTCCAAAAGGTCTCCACACAACACTTCACCACCGTCAAATACAACGTCACATACCCACTCGCACTTCACACACTCCTGACCTGGCTCCACAACAGTCCTCCTCTGCCTCGTTATTTCTGTACCTCTGGTCCTTCAGCAGCTTGTTTCATCCCGAGGCCTGCAGTCAGCTCGGGGCTCAGCATAACGACTCTCAGAGGACATGGTGTCAACACAGCAAAGAGCGCTAACGGTCACTGCTCTGGTGTAAACCTTTATTACCAGTCGTGGGTCTGCAGAATCTGACTCCAGAAATATAGTTTCTTATTCTCCCTCCGCTTTTCATAAGTCTTTTGTCTTCGTTTTATCTGGGTCAACACAGCTCTTTGTGTTAAATCAGTATTTTAAATGCAGGACTTTGGACATAAGTAGGATAGTCCTGTACTCATGTCATCAGGGATATGTGGTATGAAGACCTTCCTCACATCATCAAAAAATCCAAACATGTGTTTAAAACAGAAGTTTATCAAATGAGGACCATTATGAAGGCATTAAACTCAACCTTCAGTAGCTTGTGTAAGTGTAGGAGGGAAACTCTATATAACTTTATCAAAGTAACTTCTAACAGCAGAATTAGACAAGATGGGGTAAAATAAAATCTGGGTTTGTTCTGTCCCTTGGGTCTGAGAATAATTCTCGAGGTATTTTAGCTCTAAAAGTCCTCCCAAAGCCTGACAGAAGTCAGAGTTCATCCAGAGGACCTCCAAGTCTCTGGGAGCTCCTCACACTCTGTAAGCTTCCTTATGGAATTGTTATGATTTTAAAGAACTTTTAAAGGTCGGAATTAAGAGCTTATGTCAGTTTGCTTCGCTGCTGTCTCCTCCCTCTCCGTGCTTCACCTCATCATCTGTAACCAGTTGCACCCGTTGGTCCCAGCTGTACCTAATCAGGTGGCCACAATATAAGCTCTGCTGGCTCATCCAACCAGTGCCAGATTGTTCTTGTTTTATGTGTTGTTTTCTGACCTGACTCCTCGGTGCCGACCTCACCAGCTCTTGACCATGTCTCCTTATTTCTGGCCCGGAAACCCAACCCGTAGTGTTGGGTAAAGTGAAGCTTTCTGAAGCGGCGAAGTACAAATGTATTGAAAAAGGTTCACTATTTGAAACTTGTTTTGATCATGTGACCCATGACGTCAGACGCTTTCTTTGACACATACACCACCTGACGGGTTTGAATGCTGATTCAATGGCAGCGGTTCACACTTCACTGCTGCTCACTCTATGGGTGATTTGATAAGAACATGAACAATGATAAATAAATAAATAAATAAATGAATTAATCAATGCATGATTTCTATAACCTGGCCCGCCATCTGGTTTTCTCAGTGTATTCAATACTGAGAAAGCAGTCTAGAATTGGACCAGTCGCTGTGAAATATGCTGGACCAATCACAAGTTTGGGGGGGGCAAGTGTTTTGCAATGTGTCATATGTACCGACTTCTTTAAGTCTTGTTGTTTGGTTAAAACATAAGAATTGAATCACAGATTTCACCCTGTATTCTTAAGTTTCTGTGACAAAAGTGTCACGTTCATCTTATCTGTGATTGGTTTACTGGTGTGATTGGTGCCTGTTAGTCCCGCCTTCATATTTGAATTCAAGCTCCACAATTTCAGATGGATTTCTCACTGAGGAACAGTCACATTTACTATTTTTGTTGTATAGGCCTGAAGTCATTTTTCATAGTTATAAACACATGTAGATTAGACATAAAAAAGAAGTGGAAAGAAGCCAAAAAATGATTCACAAATTTTTGTAGCCCCAACCAGATCCAAAAAAACTTTACCAACCCCCTACTCTGAGATAAAAAGAAACAGAGAGCGAGAAAACTAAACAATTTTTATTTTCAAGGGATTGCACACTAATAAAACAACTGAATAATGACTGTTATCTTTCATTTAAATGAATAAATGCCCCTAAATCTTTAACACTGCACCTTTAGTGCTATATACTGTGATATTAAGTTTACATACATATCCTTGTTATGAGGCTTATCTCACCTTGAATCACAAAGAAATCTGTTATTCACAGCCATCTATTCATGATAAATATTATTTTTGCCAATGATTATTGCATGCTTCAATGTAATTTGATCTGCTAATTCTATAATCTTAACCTTAATTTTGTTGTGACCATTGAAAATTCCGTTACCGTGGGCTGATATATAGTAGATTTAGAGTTAATAAATACCAACAAAGAGCTGCAGATGTATAGTACAGACCTATATGGAAGCATTTAAATGCTTTTCCCCATGTAAGCCACCAAGTGATTTCATTCCATCATTTCTGAATGGTGAGCTGTGAGGAACAGCGAGGCCTTGACAACTGGTCTAAAGAATCAGAATCACCAACCTATATTTACACCCTATATTTTTCTGTTTTTTCCATGGTGATGTGTTGAATTCCAACAGTCTATTCTCTTTATTTCATTTTTTTCTCTTTGTTGTACTGCTTCCAGTAGTGTATGCGTATGGTAGAGTTTTTTTCCCACCCATATCTCAGCCCTCATTTGTTGCTGAGTAAAACGAATCTGCCTTGAGGCCTTCAGAAACAAAAGTGCAGCCTCTGGAGCTTCAAAAAAAATGGCAACGAATCTGTTACTTTAACCAATCAGATTTGATGTTGGTCACACAAGAGCGATCGAGCAGATGTACAGTAACTGATTCAGATCTTTAACTGGCACTTTAAGAACCAGAATATCACATATATTTATGACATCATTTATATTTATGATTAGAATATAAAATAGAATACTCAAGTCTGTTTAAATGCAGCCATTATTTTATCAAGACAGACCAGTCACCATCAGTGACTGTATCTCTGGTGAATTCACTCGTGATGCATTACAATAAGAAAACTGCGTCAGTGGTAAATAAAAGCCTGAAAATGCAAATGAAAATTGCACAAACACTGAGATGTCTTCAGTGTCCTTGATAGAAACTGTGATCAAGACCACTACAGCAGCTTTACTTATTAATATTTACTCAGCCTCCTGCTGGTCAGTTGGTGGGCCTCCGGCTGTTTATCAGATGCATTTTTAATAGAAGGTTACATGTGAGAACTGACTAATAATCTGACTGTCAATTCTAGAGCAGCTTGCTTCAGTTTTTTTTTATGCTTCATATAACATATAACTCCTCAGCAGAAACAGACGGAGGTTTGTTTGAGCTGCTCCATCACTAGCGTCATTACAGAAGCTACAATATTTGTTTAGTTTTTTAATTAAAGTTGTGTGTGGTTCCTCTCAGTCTGATAAAACTCAGATGAGATATGTTATTTGTCCAAACCCTTTGATTGGGTTTCATGTGAAAGATGAAAGCTGTTCACCTCATACAGGATCTCAATTATCAGACTGCAGCAGTGGAGCTGCACTAAAAGAGAAAAATGACTCATTATCGAAATTGTTCTGGTGTAAACATTTGATTAAAAACATCTTGCATTATGCCATGCAGCCCAGTAACTTAAATTTATAAACTAGTTTAACTTAATCCCAGAGGCCTGTTTGTCATTCAAAACTTTATCATAAAATAACAATAATCTTATGGAGAGCTCAGAGATTTCAGATTTTTAATTTTTTTTTTAATCATGAAGTATTTTTGCAATTACAGCGATGCTACTATTCACAAACAAATCAGTTGTGTTTGCACAGGGCGTTTTGCATAATGACTGTGAATGTGCTGTTCTGAGGGAGAGCTTTCCGTCTACTATCGAATCACAGACCTCCAGTTTAAGACAGAGCACAGTGGGGATGTTTATAGACTGAGAAACCTGAGACGCTTATTTTAAAGTCAGACTGCCAATCAGCACATCCATCTCCTCACAGGGAAAAACAGCTGGACAGGGAATACATCAACATAAGATCTATTGATTTTCATGCTTGTTTATGTGCCAAGAACATTCTGTTTTCTTCATTTACAAAGTCAAGCCACACAGTGTTGAAGAGCATACCTTCAACATGAAGCAGTTATTGGCCATGTGTGTACAGGCAGAGGTGTGTATATTTCATGTTCTTAATAGTGAAACAGTATTGTCAAACATGGATGCTGCCAGACCTCAGAATGGTCTCACCAGTCATACATTATATCCTGAGCCTGACCAGAATACAATCCTTTCAAATAATTCGTTAAAAAAAAAAAAAAGATTTTCTTGTTCAAGGTTTCCAGACTTTTTGAATTTATAACTTTGCTTAAAAAGCTTAAATTCATTCTGGTCAGACTGTTGCTTCCTGAGTTCAAAATAAGTCAACAAAGTGAATATGTGGAATATGTTTACAGCGGCAGAAGCAGCAGCATCCAAATTCAATCAGATCGTCTTTGCACCTCAGAGTGTCTGTAAGCTGCTTTACTTCCTTAGGGTCTTAAATACTATCAGGTTTACATCAACTGCTGTAAAAAGGGAGTGCTTTTGTGAAATTACAACCCAAGCCTGAAGGTACAACATCTCTATAAACAGTACCTAACCTTCAGCGGAGGATCAGTACCACACAGGTGTTCATCCTTGATTTGATACCTGATTGCCCTTTCCTTCTGTGCTCCTTACTGCTCTGTAAACTCGTTTTTTTGCCTCCGCAGTGACCTCGATCTCGTCTGCATTAATATTTCACATTGCCTAAAAACTTTAAATGGGAGCAAGGCGTGCCAGTCTTTAATTCCAACACATTTAATAATTGATGCTGCTGGAATCTGATGCACTGCAGAGCTTCAGCAGCTTCTCCACTAGAGGAAATTTACATCCTCTTACCCACTGATCTACATTTCCCATCAGGCCAAGAAGGCTGCCAAATTCTTCACTAAACAGAGAGAAAACACTGCAGTCCTCTGTCTCATTGTTAAACAGATTAGTGAATCACAGAGAAGTACAATACAGATTTCAATGCCCTGCAGAGTCAACAGTAAAGTAAACTGTTACAAAATGTTATAAAAAGCATGAGAAATTCTCATTAACCAAAGGGAATAAATATATGTGTTTTGTCAGAATGGAGCTACTGTCTTTTTGATCAAAGTAACAGCAAAATGCCAATAAGTGCAACAGAAAATCTAAAGAAGAGGACTTAACCACACTAACAAACCAGTCCTTTCAAAAACACACAGTTATCGCTTTAGAACAACTGCAGAATCTCACTGACATCTGATGTTGGTCCAATCTCATGTGCCCTAGTCCTCAGAATATATTCCAGGCTTAGACTTTATTTAATTGTATTTTTTTATGGGACTAATAGTGGATTCTAGGAGCTCCTCAGTCCCACTGACACACCTTCTAGAGTAAAGTAAAGTCTGGGGACTCACTCATCTCGGTGACTTAAATCTCTGAGGTGGTCATCGGGCCCCAGAGGTGGATGAAATGTGCCCTGAATTCCGTCAGGCAGTGGATGTTGTGGGGCTGTCCTGACTGATAAGCCCGTTCAACACTGCGGAGGTCAGGCACGGTGCCAGCGGATCAGCCGACCAGAGGCTGTGTTCCAACTATAGGGGGATCATGCTCTTCAGGGTCCCTGGGAAGGTCTGTACCTGGTACTGGAGATGAGAGTCTGGCAGTGGAATCTCAGTGTCACTGAATCAGTCTTTACCCTCACTAGGGGGCTGCAGGATGCATGAGAATTCACCCTACAAATCCACATGTGCTTTGCGGACTTGGACGAGGCGTACATATGGTATCCAGTGGGGGTTGCTTCAGGAGTTCATGTCCTGCTTCTACAGGCTGTTCAATCCTTCTACCACTAGAACCAGAGCTTAGTCTACATTGCTGGCTCACAAATTCTATTCATAACATTTGTGTAAAGAATGTCTCAATGCAGCAGGAGGATAAAGGGTGTCCACTACAGTGGCCTGGGGATCATGAGGTCCCATTTGCCTCCTCCAGCTATGGCCTCCAGCTTGCACTAGAGTGGTTTTGAGCCTAGTGTGAAAATGGAATTAGAATTAGAAGCTCCAAGTGTGAGTTCACAGTTCTCATTTGGAAAAAGGGGGAGGAGGGTGCCCACTCTGGGTCATCACCCAAGTTGAGGAGTTCAGGTCTCCACTTACATGGGACATCTCCAGGAGGATTGGAGCAGTCCCAGCAGTGATGTGGATATTGCACCAGTCTGTTGTGGTGAACAGGAAGCTGGGCAAAAAGCAGAAGTTCTCTATTTTAGATGACATTATTATTATTCTCCTTTAGAGATGGAATGAGGGCCTCAACGTGGACCTGCTGACCCTCCACATTGAGAGTAAACAGCTGAGATGGTCTGGGTCTGTTCCAGGCATATTCAACTGGTAGTGAACCCAGGAGCAAATCCTGGACATGTGGAGGATAAATTATCTCTCAACTGTCCTGAGGACATCTGGTATTAGCCCTGGAGAGGTGGTCAGGTAGAGGGAGGTCTGGCTGCTCCTAAAACCCAAATCCAGAAAAAGATAAAGTTCAGACCTGTAGATTGGTCAGATCAAAATGCATACATGTGTGGATGTATGTGATCACTTTTCTTTCCACGGTGTATGAAGTAAAACACAAAAGAACCACAACAAACACAGATCTGAGTGAATCACATTTAGGGTATTTTTCCTGCAGAAGCCATAGCCAAAGCTTACTAGAGAGTTGTTTGAAACATTCATGCACCCTCAGAGAGTCAGATGTCATTGCAATCTGAGACTCATCACACACAAGTCCTCTCCTGACTCTTGCTTTGCACACATTTCACATTTGAGCAGAAACTCTGCTGTTACTGAGATATTTAAAGCCCCTCTGTGCTTAGCAAATAGAGTGCTTTATATTTGTCTTTCCAAAATAAATCTTAATCCTATATAATATTAAACCACCTGCAGATTTACTTGAATTTCCTTTCTGATGATAACCAGGGCTTGGATTTGGAGTTCTGTGCCTCCTGTTTCCTCCATCCTCTCTCTTCTAGGCCATCTTTTTTAATTTTACTATATAGAAAAACCTGTTTCAAATTCACAGAAATTCTAAGACCTGTTATTTTTTTTCTTTTTTGGGATCCTTCAGCTCTTTTACTGCTATAGCTGTAAATTGACTACAAGACTTCCTTGCTTTACTCTACACATCTCTGTCAATATTTCATTGATTTCTATGTAGCTCCTAATTTTAGTAGTGTGCAGAATATCTTTGACCTTCACCAAGCGGTCATAGGTGATTTACCTCCATAAAATATAGCAGTCCTGTGATAATTACTACAGAACCTTCTCATGTTCCATTTTTTTTTGACATTGACAGATGACTCCAGGTTATTTCTGCTAGATGAATGACAATACATACCAGTGTCAACCCTCATTAACTAAAGAATCACATTTAACCTCCTTTCTTTTCGTACATCCTTCATATATATTGTCATTTTTGGCTTGTACCTGGCCCCACATGTTTTCCGATATTTATGAAGTTCCACTCTGCGTCGCAACAGACGCATAGGTGTTTTAACATGTTGGGTAGAAAGCTGCAGTTTTTCCTCCAGCGGGGCAGAAAATATGAAACGCTTCAGGGAGTTTCACCAGCCTCTGAACCGAGACACAAACTCCTAAAGTGCTTTCATCACTCCGGGGACAAACAGGATTTCACAGCTTTCTGCAGCGAGCACTGACGTCTGGGATTGAAAATGGCTTTCCGCTGTGAAATACCTGTAAGAGCTGACATGAAAGGAACAATGATGGTACACCTGCTTTAATAATAATGGCCATATCCACCGAAACAGTATAAACTGGGGAGATTTTAGTTGCACTTCAGTGTTTTAATAAACAATATACATTTTTTAAAATCCAATCTGCTGCATCATGTCCAGACTTTAAAATTGATGCTTGAACTCATGCCATTTCCATCTGTTTGGAGAAGGTTTTTGCAAATCAAGGATCAGAATTCAGTTCCATTTAAAGCTTTTGCACACCTGCATCAGCCGCCATGCCAGTTGTGCTAAGTCAGTGCAAAAAATAGCTAAATCTCAACACTTGGTGGGAGGTAGAAGGTAATTAGCCTACAAAGTTGACTTCAGGAACCTAAAATTTACACCCACCCCTGAGCAGGTGGAAGTCTTTATGTGCTGCCATTGAAAAGGTTAGAGGGATGACTAATGATACATCTGCAGGAAAATTACCCTCAGCACTGACACTGGAGATACATCCTTCGGGTTGCCTTTTTCACTGCAGACATTTTGATTGTTAATGGCAGATAACACACAGCAGCAGAATTAACAATGTACCGATATCAGTGTCAAGGCCCTGGTATTGTACATGTCGGCTCACTGGGACGACTCCTGGAGTGATTATGTAAATGAAAGGGACATCGCTAAGGTCATTGGTTCACACTTGTTTTCTTTCATTATAAGCTGACAAGTTTGCCTTGTAAAGCAGATGAACCATTTATATATTAATAACAAATATTTTATGGTTTTAACAGTTTGAAATATGTGAAGCCAAACCTTAGATATTCTGATGCCGTCACTGAAATAAGGATTTGTCTTTAGAAATGTTTGAACAGAAAATCTGTCAACAGAGCAAGGACATTTCTGAAAATGTGATTTGAAGCAGAAGCAAACAAACAAACAGCCAAGCACAGTTTAGAAGACTCATTTCATGAGCACTGAGTGTGAATAATAAGAATAAACTTTTTTTGTATAGTATGTTTCACAAAAATACTGTTCAAAGTCCTTTGCAATAATGGAACTAAATGCTCAAAGTTTGCGGGTGAAGTAGACATAGAAGGAACTTAAAATTTTGGCAATGTAACCCAAATTAAACCAGGTGGTGCCAGGCCCAACAAACCCCGCCCCTCGCACGTATTGTAGCTTGGGTTAGCTGATAACTCTAACCCCAACCCAGCTAATGTCATCATGTCTATGAGTGTGCTAATGTCAGCATATCAATTGCCTCTATATATGTGCCAAGTTTGAAGTAAATTGAAACAAAAT
>JAPTMW010000024.1:18586912-18602037 GCA_029822955.1 Ostorhinchus angustatus | reverse complement strand
TCTTGAAATAAGATTTTCCAGATCTATTGTCTAAAAATAAGTTATTATATCTCACTGAAAAGTTACTCTTCAGGTGACTATGCCTTATTTTAAGTGTGATGGGGTGGGATTTAATAAGTTTTTGTCTTCCCACTCCTTTTTGAGCAGTACATATTGAATTTATTTGTTATTACTAGTGTACATAGCAATTACTACTTTGTCTTGATCACCTTTACTTATTAATGTGTTTGCTGTGCCATTAGTTCCTTGCACGCAAAAAATGTTACATTTTTCTACTGCTCAAAACAAATGAATGAATGAATGTGATGAGCTATTTTGACAAGAAATGAGAAAAATACACTTGGTAGGATTTAGAATTTTTTACCAGTGTAAACATATTTTTCTCCACTAGTTTTGGTCGTCTTTTGTGAATTGTAATAACCCTGGTCTAAATTTCCAGCTCAAAGTCCTTATGCTCCACATCTGTGTAGTGACCTGCACTGAACTCCTCATGTTCATATGTATTTCACGTATGGGTTGGATATCAGTGTCAGTATCGGCTTAAGTCATTTCCTTCAGGTTAGCTCCTGTGTGTTGCGGTTCACTTTTTAAGTAAATATCACAGAGGGTGACTGTTGGTGGACAGGCAGAGACAGGTTAATGCTTCAGTTTTACAGCAAGAGGAAATGAGTGGGAGGTGGTGAGTGGCTAAACTTCGAACACTAACAGCAGCACCTTCCCGGTGGGGATCTACTGTATCTCCATGTGATGCTGACATCCATTCTCATCCCCCTCTCTGTAGCGGCGGCTGCACCGTGTCAGCTCACGGCTTCTTCCTCCAGTCCGGCCTCCAGCCCCAGATGGTTCTCACCACCAGTCAGGATGCTCAGGTCTTCCATGTGGTGAGTCCAGCCAGACATTTTATTAGGGAGTTTTCACAGTCATCCGTTAAGTAATGACAGTTCGATCAAAACTGAATCATCACTAATGATGCTGTGAACAAAACCACAGGAGAAGAGAACGCTTTTGCAACAAGCAGTTTATACACGTGTTTTACATGGAGCAGCAATAAGTGACAAAAGGTTGCATCTATATTCCTCTGCTTGCTTCCAAATGTGAAAGAAGAGATGTTGAAACATTTTTGGAAGGAAAACCAAACTCTGTGAAGTCACTAACACTGCCTTTTTAGTCCAAATGAGGAACAAATTTGGTTCTTGGTTTACTAGAAAAGGTTTTCTCAATGCAGTAGAGCAGTGATTTGCTCATTTTAAAGCTTCAGTGCTCAAAATACTAGGCCATCTAATTGAAGAAGCAAAAGGTAATTTTCATTATTGTTTTTTGATCACTGCAAAACAAAAATGATGTTTTTATTGCCTTAGACTGGGTTGTGTATATCTGCAAAGGAAGCAGACTGCCTTCCACAGCATCCACCATGTAGCCAGTAGTAGCCACCAGTAGCGATATGTGGACTTCCTGGTTGTCGTCCTTCTTCATCATTTGAGTATGGACCACAGTTATGAACAAGGCTGTTGTTAACGGCCACCATAGGGGAGGCTGAGTCCAGGGGGATTCAGCAAATTTACCACTAGATTTCACTAAAGCTTCCACACTGAACCTGTAAATTTCTTCTTCCCTGATGATCCCACCTCAAGGTAAGAGTTTTTGTGGTCATCAGGGTGAACTCTGCAGACCTGTGTTGTACGTAGGCTAGGATGCTCCCCCACGTGTAGCCTTTAGTTTGTTTGAATCCAACCGTGGTACGTTTTCCCTCTTGTGAAGTGATTCCTTTGGGAATTGCACCAAGATCTGGTGGAGGAGGTGGTGTTTGTCTGGTTCTGATCTCTGGAGCAGTCTTTTTTTTTGTTGTTGGAAACACCCAGACTGCAAGCAAATACTCTATGCAACAAAGTTTGTAATATTTAATATTTGAGCCCTAATTAGAAGAAGCCAGTTATTCTTAAATATGACAAGACTTATCAATGTAATAAACACATTTTACATGTATACACTGGAAAAAATCCAAATCTTACCAAGTCTATTTTTTCATTTCTCGTCAAAATCTCAAAATAAGACATAATCACCTAAAGAGTAACTTGTAAGTCTTATTGTAAGTGTAGTGAGATATTTTGACTAGAAATGAGAAAAATACACTTGGTAAAATATGGATTTTTGCAGTGTAGCTAGATTTCTTAAAACTAGTATTGACCATAGGCCTTGGAAGTACAGTAAAAAGAAATGCCACACTTTTGTGCTTTTTAAAAGCAACAAAAACATACTTATGTAAGGGAGACTTACATTAATGCGTTTCAGATGAGAAATTGTGGAAGACATCTCACTCTTAAAATAGAGGAATCGTGTTCCACAATCATGAAAGCTATTATTCTATATATTAGGTGGATTAAAGAAAAGCTTGGTGTTTTTCCTAAAATGAGAAGAGTTTTTCAGTAAGAAATATACCTGACAAAATGATCTTTATTCTTTGAAAAAATAAGACTTTTATTTTCAATGCATTCCACTCCTATCTTTGATGAAAATCTGTTGCATCTATCTTTACCGTTTTTGTGTTGCCCACTACAAAGTTTTTTCACCACTAATGCAAATAAATCACGTTTCCCTACAAGCAAGAACATCAGTGACTCCACATTCTAGACTTAGACCTGACTTCAGTCCAGGACCAAATCGAGCTGAAGTAATGCTGTTTGCAGATTCACATATGCTACGCAAATCTATATATAAGGTTTAGTGTAACAGCAGAGCAGGTGCTGACGTTAAACATCTGGAAGCTGCAGCGTCTCTGGGCTTTCACCAGCCTCATACTGTCACTGTGCTGTTTCTGTACCAGCACCACAGATGTATAGAATATAGGGAGCATACTAAGTTTTCTTCAGTTACTGCCCTAAACAAGAATTTGCAATCCTACCTTAACCTGAAACATCACTGCTTAAATCTTAGCCTGAATATTTTATCTGATTACATACTTTAATCTGCACCAGAAAAATCAGGAGATCTGCCTTCCTTAGGTCTGACAGTCATAATATGGACACTCCAAAGCAGGTTTTGGTCCCTGAGGCGTCTTATATCCTGGAACTGAACCTATTTCATGAACAGCTTTAAAATGTCAGTGTCACAGGCATGGTATTGTCATTATACATTCTGACGCCTGCAAAACTCATGCCCGACAATGGAAAAGAGCTAAAGTGTCAGACAAACATGAGAAGAGAGGAAATGGAAAGTCCACAGTCCGATGTGTGGGATCCAGCTGTCATCTCTGACTCATGCACAGTAGCAGAGCAAGGCCATGTGGATCAGAAGGATGCTCTGGCTCTCCTCGCCTCCGTCAGCCTTTATTCTACTTATTGCAGGAAAATGATACCCGTGCATCTGCGTCTGATGGATGACGCTGTTGCTTCAGACTGGCTGATGTAGGGAGGTGTTACAAATGATCTGACCCAGACACTCACCAGACTTTTACCACCCTCTCTACAGCTACTTAAACTATCACAAATGGATGCGCCTCAATGGGCCTGTTTACATGAGAGTTTTTATTCCTGTTTAATTCCGAATAAAGGTTAATTACGCTTTAAGATGACCAACACCTAATTCCGGTGTGGGCTGTACAAGTATTTCGTCTTTGTCATCGTTGTCTTTGTTAGCAATTTCTTCAAACATCTCAGATAAAATTACTGATCGGATTCTTTTCAAATATTCTATGTACTTTACTTGGGAAATATCTACAAAGTTTGTTCACTGTTTTGAGAATTTTAGATTTTTTTTTTGTTTTTGACGAATTTTTGAAATATTAAAAATTGCTGTTACTTATAAAGGGCCATATTGTGATGGCTCATAACATGAAAATGGTTATAAATATCAATATAGTAACTACTGAGTAGTGATAGGAAGTCATATATTTACTTTCATTTGGTACCATGACATCTGACCTTGAGTGACCTTGAAGGGTCAAACTCAAGGTCACCAATGTCTAGATTTTGATCTTCTGCGAAAACACAAACTAACTGTGTCTTACTGGAGTTTATAGCTCACAAACAAATGCATTCTGCCTGAACTGAACATTGACCAAGTCAACCATAGTACTACAGATGTGATATTGTACATCGTAAATACATTTAAATAGCTATTTCATCAAAGTGTTTGAGGCTCATAATGTACATCATGTCGTCATCATCACTATCATCATCATTATATTATTATTATTATTAGTAGTAGTAGTAGTAGTAGTAGTAGTAGTAATAGTATATTAATAATTAATAAATTATATTACCTTAACTATTTTTATAGTTTTTTTTATAGTTACAGCAGTTAACAGTAATTTTTCAAATTTGAATAGCAGTCAGTTTATATACTATAGGTGTCTCTCACTAATCCTTCTACTTCCAGTAGTATTGGGGCCTTGTTGGTTTCTGACAGTTCATTTGTTGAGTTATGCTCAAGTGAGAGTATCACCCACCTGATAACCTCACAAGGTTTTTGTTGAGGGTAACATTCATATACTCTTCCAAAGGAGACATTAGTTCAAATATCACATTATTTCTATTCCCATACCAATTGGTGTCCCATTTTGGGTCCCAACCCTAAATTTGAGAAACACAGATTTGAAGTGATCATAATAACATCTCCATTTAACTGTATACAAACTGTTGGTGATGCTAACAGAAATAATGTCTTATCATTATTTCCTTATCGTTTCCTTTTTTTAATGGAAGCCATATTTCAATACCAGTCTTTGAATATTTAATTTCTTATTTATCTGCCTAAATTACATTTTAATTATTAGTTTGGCTATTGTACATGCTTTATTTTGATTCTGTACATTGGTTGGATAGCTCACTAATAATTTTGTATAATTAAGTCAAAACACCTGTATTTAAAGCTACACTGTAAGATCTGGCATTTTTATTCTTTGCTTTCGTAATCTTAAAATGCTCCTAATTAGCGTGTGGCAAACTAAAATGTAAAAGAAACTCAAAAGTGTTTAATTCTCATATATGTCTGATAAAAGTCTGACCAATCATTTTATTCAGACCGAATAAACTGATTGGCTGAGCTTCCTGTCTGTCCCGTTTCAGTTACCATGCCTCTGAATCTGACTCCATTGACTCGTTTCACTTGCGCTGCTCCTACTGTCAAGTGATGTGAATGGCGAGGACTCAAATGCCTGGAGCTGAAGGGAAAAAACAGATTTATTAACAGAAACAAGAACCAAGTGGAGCGAACAGAAAAACCCGATTGCACAGGAGCAGTGGCTGTGCAGCAGGTGGATGATGGTGTGTGTCTGATTGCTGAAGGAGGAGCGGACCGTGACACCTCCGCCTCTATCTCTGCTTCCCATTGACGTGCATCAGGGGAGGAGAGGAGCGTCAGCGGTCAGGCAGGGGGATGTGGGCGGGACTTTGGAGGGAGGCAGGTTGTTTATGTTCAACTAAGTGTGCGACATGCCAGATCAGTAGGTATAGCTTTAAAGAAATAAAAGCAAGACAAAAACTATTTGAAACTATTTCACTGGCCACAGAGTATAGATTTCTGAGTTTAAGATGCACCTGAATGCACCATGAAGTCCCTGATGTCCTGGATTTATGTGTAAGGCTTTAACCCAGACTGAAGCAAGAAGTAGATACTTTCAGCAGAGATTTTCACTCCATGACTATGTCAACACAAACATTTATCATCCAGTGTGGCAAATCGACTCCAAAAAAAAATCTAACCATATTAACTCCTGACAGTGTGGCTTTTCGCAGGTGTTAATTCAGACAATGCCTTAACCCGTAAAGACCCAGTGCTACTTTTGTGGTAGTTCCCAAATAAATTTCTCTCTAGATTTCACCGTTTTTAAGTGATTTATGAATGAGTGAATGAAAGAATGAATGAATGAACTTTATTTTGGTTGTTCACATTAAAAAAACAACAAAAAGCTGTACATTTAACAAGAGTAAAATTTTTATAACCAAAAAAGGGTTGGGCAGAAGCAATGCTTTTTTAAGCCCACCCTGTACATCACATCAAATGACTCAGCAAACTTTCAAGCAATTTTTTTCCCCATTATGCTCACATTCCTTCATATCAATATGTAAATTATATTCTTTGGTCAATTAAACAAATTCCTTACTTATTAATGAGACAAATACATTATTCAGTTAGTCATACAATTGGTAAGTATTAATAATTTCCCATTTTAAAGATTTTTTAAACTTTGACAGAGTACTTATTAACTTGAATTGATCACTAAGATCCTTCCATAGTTTTACCCCGACAACTGAAAAACATCTTTGTTTAACACTGGTTCTTATTCTTCTTTATCACTATTTATTATAATATTGTCCTCTGTATTTTGCATTTTTTTCAGTAAAAATCAGATATTTTCCCTTTATTTAAGTGACTGATCATGTAGATGTTCATTACAGCTGTGATTAAAGTTGAGGGTTATTATACAGGTGTCCCAAAAAAATTGACATGATTTGAGATGCCCATATCGGAGTGACTACATGGTCAGGAGAAATGATGCTTATTTTGGACATAAAATGATTTGGTCTACAAATTTCAAATGAAAAATTCTGGGGGTGGTAACTTTAGAATGTTCCAAAGTTATTACAGATGTTCAGTGTGTGCACCACTTGTGACACGGCACACATCAAGTCAGTAGTGGAGCCCTTTTTCCGACACAAATAGCCTTCCTCTTGAAACTTCTTATGCCACTTCCAAATCTGCTTTCCTGTTGGCACTTGTTTATGAAATTTTCTAACAAATTCATGTTGCGTTTTCACATTTGACTGAGTTTGGACGTACAGTACTTAAATATGGCATTTCTGTTCCTGAAAGAAGAACAATAAAAATTATTACACTTTTTTGAGCAAAAAGAGCAAACACATTTTAAACAAATTATTAGGTAATGAAATTATGTCAAATATTTTGGGACACCCTGTATTAGAAAGAGAGAAAACTGGGGAAAAAAGAAATTTTCTCAGCAAATATATCATTAACTGGACATAAAACAACTGTCTCCATCTACTGCCATTAATCAAGCTCCATGGGTTTTCTGGTGAATCAATGTTGTAGAAGATGACAGTGTTCCCGCGTTCATTACAGAGCCTCTGAATGTCCAAATGGGTCATGTCTGGTGATCATGAAAAGATGTAAAACTGTATTTTACCAATTATTTACATGGATTGATAGAATTAGTGGATCAACAGTTATTAAACATTTTATATCAGTAGATGATTTTGGTCGCTGGTGGTGTTTGGGCCTTAATCCAATCTAATCCAATCCAATTTTATTTATAAAGCACTTTAAAACAACCACAGTGGACCAAAGTGCTGTACAGAAGACTGAAAGCACAGTAAAAAGAGATTAATAAAACCATTAAGAAACAATAAAACCATAAAATCCAATAAAATCTGTATGACTGTATATTAATGCAGATCACTATCAATAAATTAAAAATAAGTAAAAGTGTAGCAGATGCATTGCTGGATACTTCCCCCTCTTTACACACAGCTGGTCTGAAAGGTTTATTGCACGTCCCATTTAATCAGCACCAAAATCTACATTGCCATCCAGTCCAATATATGCATTTCCTAGCTGAGAGTAACTGAAGACTTCTTTGGCAAAAACTTCTGAGAACACTGGTCTTCTGAGAACTGTTGGTCTTCTGTGAACAAACACAAATAAATAAGATCCTGAATGTGCAATGTGTGCGTCCAAAGCCTGATTTCAGAGCTCTGGTTACGTCTGTTCACACTGGTTGTTTGTAAAAAGCCCTATCTCCCCTGAGGCCCATCAACATTGACCTGAACACAGGTCAATGACCACAGAGGGAAACTGAAAGATGAGACTGTGCAGAGAAAGGGAGGGTCGGCGTAAAGGACGGCGAGACCAGCACAAGATGACAGACAGATCAGAGATACCAAAGGGACCTTATAGGTGTAAGATTTAAGATAGTTGCCTTATTCCATGAGTGTACGTGCAGTGTGTGTCTATTTACAGAGCGTATTATTATCTCCTGGCTGGACGTGCAGCAGCGTGTGCCTCAGGATGACAGATAACATCATTACAAAGCTCTGCTCGTCCCCCACCACCTCCCTTAGTCAAACATCACGCAGAACAGCTCACTACCACCATTCGTACAGACCTGTTTGTTATGAATCACTTAGGAACATGTTACGTAAACTCAGACACTAATGTACACACTTAAGCTGCTATTTGCAACAAATAATGAGATGCAATTTAACAAGAATCACAAAAAACTGTATACGTCATTGATATTCGTGCAAGAATCTTTTAGAGAATAAATAACTTCCAGAGGTGTCAGTGTATGTGCATTACAGACCACAAAAAGTAGCAGAATGTCACTATTTTCTGTGTTTTTCCATTTACTACTCAAACCTCATAGAATATTAAAAAAAAATTCTCGTCAACTTTTCATCTCCAACCTAGAGTTGCAGTTTTTTTCAAATTTCCTCTTATGCTTTAAAGGGGTCATGTTTATCTGAACCCAATTTTATTAGTCTTTGGTTCATTTATTTGTGTATTTGAACCCTAATAGTTCAGACAGTTTGAATTTGAACCTTCCAGGTGCTGCAAAGCTATCTTTATATTCATTTTGGCAAAAATCGACTGGATTTCTACAACCCATTTTAATTCCTGTTTAATTTGTTACGTCTATAGTTAGAGACGACATTTGCACATATAAGGTCAAGACTTCTGTCGAACATTTCTCTAAGTAAAACATAATTGTTTGTCAGCAGCAGCGGTTGTAGTCCATACTGAAAATATGTCCAAACCTCGAGCCGATTTCCTAAAATGTTTAGTTGTTGGTTGAACGGGACAGAGCAGCACAGCCGACAACCTGGAGGGGGCGGGGTCTGAAGTGACTCATGTGCCTTTAAAGGGCCAGCGCTCCAAACCACCTTTCTGGTGTCAACACTCAGAAATAGGGTTGAAGATGGACCTGTGGAGTTGAATTAATGAAGAATTCAGACCCAAGCAGAGCATTTACATTTTATGGAGACCACAGGGAAATGTTTGAAAATGCATAATTCCATTTTTAAATAAAAGCAAAATATCACTCCTTTAAACTATGGGTCAGATTACGCAAACTTTGTTCAACAACCTTGATAATCCACATTTGGAACTATTATGTATTTACAATATAAATGAAATCATTTCAAGTAATCCAAACATTAACTTTACTGATACATTTAAACCTGAAAGAGTTTGAAGAATATTTGGAAGTCCCTGACTTTCCTATGTTTATTTTGTTTTCCAAAGATTCTGCAGTCAGTTTAATAAGAAAAAGTTAAATAAAACAACTTTTAGATCCCAAATAGAATTTTTATCATGAAAATACATCTTTATTGTTTTTCTAAATGCTGATATATAATGAGACCAGGCCCCAGTGAACTGAAAAGAGTCTCTTCAAATACATAAAATTAATAGAATATTCAATAACCATCATCATAGTGTTTGAGGTTTATACTGTATAAACTCTGGTGTAAAATTAAAACTGTGAAAACAAGAAGACAGTTTCCCAACAACAACAAGCTCATTGGAAAACCTTTATCTTATGATGTAGCAAAGGACGACCAGCAATGTTTCAGATAAAATGTTTTAGTTCCGCCCCCTTTCAATTCTTCTGACATCCATTGGGCAAAACTAGCGCCCGAGAAATACTTTTGGTGACTTATTTCAACTTATCTGGAGCGTTGCTATTAGTTACCTTGGCCTGTGTACATGTGTGTGCAAACATGTCCTGTTAGGTTTTAACATAAGGAATTTCTGAGTAGTTGTTTTGGAGAGACAAGACAGTTATTTGGTCTTTTATTTACCACTTATGCTTAGTGTTTAGTTTTAATACTGAGTATGTGTATTTCCTTTTGTATCATATTCATGTATTCAGAAACAGAGTTCAGTGCAACAACCTGAAGGATTCAGTAGATTATTCTTTAGAAGTCCTGAGAGAAAAGACACCAGATGAGCCTGAAGAGATAGTATTTATTCCAGTGAAAAGCTCTTTTATAAAAGTGGGAGTTTGCTGTTATTTGCAAAAGTGAAAATGTGTGCTGAGCATTTTTCTGTCTAAAAATATGATAACAGTCCAACAGTATGCAAAAATGTTTAGTCAAATAACAACAGAAAAAGCCATCAGAGCCCCTTAATCCCTCCACAAACCAAGTGAAAACCCTGAATGTGTCTGCTAATTACAATCCTGCAAAAACAAGAAAGCTAGCTTGTAGATATTTTTGTCAATAAGCTTTCCAACTTCTGTTTCTTATTAGGCTATCTGATCATTTTTAATAAAGCTACATCTATATTTAACTTTTTTTATCATTATTATCTGCCTGAGAGATTAATTGTGCTAAATCAACAAATGCCAGAAGTACTGGTTCACTGATGTTTTCAATGAATATGATGAAGTGCAATTACACATATGTATTGGTTTATGTAGATTTATACACCACATTTGTAAATAGAAAGAACCTGAAAAGTGAATTTATCGTAATGTGCAGACAATGTTTTGAAGTAGATTTGGTAGCTCAGACACAAGCATTTAAACCCCACTCTCTCATTAATTTTCCCAATTTCACATTTTTACCCAAGACTGTATCTTGGAAATTACAGCCAAACAGCATTTTGACTTCATTTTTCTTCATAACTGGACTGAAGCTTGGTAAAGTTTCATTACTTGTAGACCTTTAATTGAACAAAATCCTGTATCCCAAATCAGTAGCTCTTGATCACTACATAATATTTTAATACCAAAATAATGTTCTGTAGTAAAAAAGTAAAATAAAATAAAAAGTGCAGTCTTTTGTCTAATGTTGTGTTTTACCGTTGCAGAAATCCATGCACATTGTCCACATCAATAAATGCTGTTGCACCCGAAGGCTTTCAGGTGTGAATGTGTGCATCTGTGCAGCGTAGCGGTAACTTCAATGTAGGATAAATAAACCAACAGTTGAAAGGTCAGAGGCAGAGCTGTGCAAATGTTCATGTCAAGGTTCTGAGAGGAGCAATATGATTGTCTCATAGGCTCTGAAAATTAGCAAGAAAGAGGTACTTTGTTCTTAAGTCAGTCGTGTGTTTAGTGTATGCAGTTATACGTACAGCAGTAACAGTGTGTGTATATATATTTATTTGTTTATTTATTTATTTTCTTCTTTCTTAGAATTTTTTAAAAACTTCTGGATCCAACCAAAAAAAACAGGAGAATTTGACTGAAGGATTTCATAATCTTATTGATTTTCTCTTTCTCTTTGACTTAGTGTAACATACTGTAATGTTTTGAAGCTTTTCAGATAAGCCTGAAAAAATGGCCATAATAATACAGTGTCTCAGTGCAGTGTTTTTTCCTTTATTTTTGGTGTCAGTATTTATTATTAAACCTTTTACAGATGATATTGTAATGTCTAATGCCTATGTTTGGGTCACTAAACCCTGTATAGATGCTTTAGTTACAGTAGTACATGTACTTAACTGAAAAAGACATCTTTATGTGGATAAATGTTGCTTCTATAAATATCCATATGGACATTAATCATGATTTATTTCTCCTTAGTGATATGTTTGTAATTATTATAATGTCCTAAAGTAATAGCAGCCAGATGTTTTTACTCACCTCTCAAAACTGAACCAAAAATGGGTCTATTCTATCTTAATGGTTTTGCTTGAGTGTCATATTTTCATTTGTCTGATTTCCAGATTTTGAACATTGCAGCTTTAATGCCAAAATATTTCATACTTTTTCTACATTTTACTTTTACTTAACCTTAAAAGTCCTCAGCAGCTGCTGGCAACCAAAAACATCTACATTTTATACCTGTTGATCCACTAATTCTATCAATATGTGTAAATAATTCAGTTACAAATGGTCATGGTCATCAGATATGACCCTTTTGGATGTTCAGACTCTGTAGTGAACGTGGAAACACCATCATCATCTGCTACACTGATTCACCAATAAAAACCATGGAGTTTGAGCAACAACAGTGGTTGTAGACGCTTGTTTTTACATAAGGTTAATGACATCTTTTGCTGAAAAAGTCACTTTTTCTTCAGTTTACTCTGTTTTGATATTAATTTTAGCTTTTATGAACATCTATATTATCAGTGAATTAAATATCAGAAAACACGATTTTCACTGAAAAATGCAACATTTTGAGGATATTAATAATAAATGGTGATGAATAACAATAATAAATATGGAGACATTTTTTTAAGTCACCACAAAAATAACTCTATGTCTTTTAAGGTTAAGTACTAGCCTAAATTTTTTTTGTAGTGGGGTTTCATTTTTCTCTTATTCCACCATTACCTGTGCTGTTGCTGAAAAGTGTCTCGCAGTGTGGGAGTAATGTTTGAAACTTAATTCGTGGGATCTAAATCTTTACCTTCCCTCTTTCTTCATCATAAAGAGGGCAGGGTTACTTTCAGTAACACATGCCAAGTGTTTTCCTTCAGAACCTGATGGATGCTTATGGCTCATTTTGCACTGGAATCACAGAACAGAGAGGAGTGAAGACGAACAAAGTCAGAGCTTTCCAGAGAGAGAGGCTGAAAAGTGGAGGTCTGTATAAAATAAGGCTATCATTACTAATGATTTAGGAAGGGATCATGCTCCGCAGGGCCCCAGCTGTCGCGTGTTACATTCCTTCCAGTAAACGGGATGAGTTAAGGCTCAGCCTGGGAAGCGACAGTATAAGTGTCTTATTGTCTTAACTCCTCAAAATAGAGGCAGGGATCTGTCATAAAGTGATGTCCCAGAGGTTTCACAGGCAGTAATGTGAGCCAGTATGTCAGGCCTCCAGAGCTGCGTTTATGAACCTTAACGACGACCACGCCATCGGTTTAGTTGGAGAGGTGGACTGCTCCAGAGATGGTCCAGTGTGGAGGTATTCATCTGTTTTTAGTGTTTCACTTCAATTTTAGACTTCACTTTAATTTTAGTTCTGTCAAGTGAAATGATGACTATTATACCTTCTAGGGGTTAACTTTAGTTGCTGATGTTTGAACAACCCTTTTCTATTTTTCCATTAGACTTTAAAGACTCTTTATTGGAACATTTTACCAAGACATATATTAGAAACAGCACCAGCTTAAACTCATCCAAGAAACAAACTAAACATTGTTTTCTAAGGCAAGTTAAGTCATACAACATTTATTCACTTTTGTAATTTTTATGACCAAGACCTTCGAGATGCAAACAGCACTGCCCAGGAATGGATTTGGCATTGGCGCAATAAGATATGATGATGATCATTTTTATGATTCATACTTTTACACCATACTAGACACCTAAAGATACAGTGCTTTGTCTTTAGCTGTGTAATACATGTCTTTATATGATTTGTTTTCTCATTAAGTTGAGTGTCTCACATTAGGAGCAACTTGATAAGACGCATGGGTTTTTTGGCTCTTCCTGCATATTTGCTTTGTTTTACAGATCTGTTAAACATTATATATGTTTTTTTTTCCTCAGAAAAGAATTCAATCTAATCTAATTGTAAATACTCAAACCTTGCATAGATGTGATAAAAAAAAACAACTGAACAATGAACTGAATTTTTTTCCAACCTTGACCAAATGTCTTTTATATATCATACCCTACAGCAATTTAACATTGAGATTATCATTTGTTTGTACTGTTAATTGTGCCTTTCAAAGCAAATTAGTTTTTTGTATAGATATATAATGGAATAGTTTCATTAAGTTTCAGTTAAGGATTACTTTTTTGAGGATTTTTGATGAAAATGTTGGTTTAATGAAGTCGGATGAAACAACGAATTAAATATTATTTACAAAATATGTACAAAATACTTGTAGCCCATACTTCATGTCAAGGGTGAAAGTGCACCGTGTTTTATTTTGTGTTGCATTTTTTAGTATAGTTTTTATTTTTATTAACTGATTGTAGATTTTTAAAGGCAAATTTGGTAACATTATTTTGGAGAAGAAAGACAATAGCTGATTAACCGGCCAACATCCTACTATTTCCTGCCTTCCTGAAAAGAAAATTGTGCCTTTGACTTCATAAGAAACAGTTTTACTTTTGAACTGAACATCAACCTTTGAGCACATAGAGAAACTGCAATGTAAAAATACAGTTTTGGCAAACTGAAAATACACATCTAAATTATTCTGCCTTTCAGCTATGCACACTGGGTGCAGTCTAAATTATTCAAGTTTTCCATTTTCTTGACTTGATGACTTATTTTGACAAGATTTCTCTTGTAAGGTGAAGCTATAGAAGCAACAGCTAGAAGAAGAAAGGTTCTGTCTGCTGTATCACAGTGGCTTCAGGCAGTATTTTCAGATCACTGTGGAGCTGTTTGAGGTCTGTCAAAATTAACCATAATGATATTGTTGTCTTTGTAATGTTACACCTTTGAGGTGCTTTCCACTGGGCCAAAGGTGTGTGCAATAACTTATAGCCTTTTCCTCGTGGTAATAGGTTGTATATCTTAGAAATCAAGGTCCAGACAAATATTTTTTCCTCACCTTAATTTTCTGCATTTTTGCACACAAAACTCCATGCTTAGTCTGGAACAGCTTTAAGTCAGTCTAAATAAACCTTTTGTTTGGTTTTCATGTGTTGGTTTTAGTCTTTGTTTTCAGGCTGAAGTTGTCACACAGAAGCAGGTTGCAGAAAGGAGAAACCACTACTTATGGAAAACCAACAGAAGTTTAGGGGTCTCAGCTAGATCTGGAGGGAAAAAACTCAGCCAGTGTTTAATTGATATCAGCCTCTCAGATCTCCTGTAAAGCCCCATCTCAGCCAATCTGAGCGTTCCCACAAACATGAAAGGGATTTTCTTTACAATCTGTCATGAAAAGCTGGCACTGTCTCAAAACCATCAAGGACAAAAATAACAGGATCTGTACATTTTCATAGTACTGCATCTAAAACACACTGTAGCCAATGGATGCAGTCGTGTCATCATCACAAATTGTTTCACCATTATTAGGCAACACACCTGTTGCCTAATTCATGAATTCTCGTTCAGTGTCAGAGTCCTCTTCCTATCTGATCCCTGACAGTAAATCCCTGCAGCTGGCACCTGAACACCTCATGGAGCCCCTTTCCTTTCCTTTCCTTTCCTTTCCTTTCCTTTCCTTTCCTTTCCTTTCCTTTCCTTTCC
>JAPTMW010000024.1:18412607-18422948 GCA_029822955.1 Ostorhinchus angustatus | reverse complement strand
TACATTTTATTGATCCTACAAAGGGAAAATTCACTGGTTAAGGCAGATCATTTTGCAGGGAAAAGAAATTATGCATGCACTAAAGATAATGCAAAAAATAATACAAAAATCATAATAAAACTTTACAGACTATATACACAAGAGGTAAAATGTTTCAGTTTGGATCCATTCAGAAGTTACTAATAATACTTAATTATGGCTGTTATATCTTTTAGAAAGGAATATTATATCCCACCACCATCACAGTCCACCACAGCCCCACATTTAAGACAAGAAAAGTTGTTTTTTTGGGTTTTTTGTTGTTTTTTTTTTTTGCAAGATCCATTGTATGAAATGGCTCTGAATCATCCCTGGGACGTGGCTTTTATTGTTCTGTTGGGATCATAGTGGTGCTGCAGGGCCACCACAGTTTGAGCTTTTGTTTCTCGGTCTTTGTTTTCAAATGTTCATATTCCCAAAACCTCAGCTTTAGAAAATGCTTTACCAGAAATCAGATTTTTTTTTTTTTTTTTTTTTTTACATCAATTTGCCCTGTTGTTGAGAGCGTGCAGTTCATTAATGTGTTTATTTCTGTCGTGCAGTGTGTGCTGAAGCTTTCAATCCTGATGAAGATGAAGAGGATAAAGAGCCAAGGGTGAACTGTGTTTCATGACACAAAACATCTGGTTTTAATGTCTTGGCTTAGTTTGAACTGAAACTTCCTGCATGTACTTTAACGTGTAGACCACTAAAGGCTGTATCACAGGAGTGTGTTTTAATTTGCAGGTCACTTACCCAAAAACAGATGAACAGAGACAGAGGCTACAGGAAGCATGTAGGGACATTCTTCTATTCAAGAATTTGGATCCGGTAAGTGAAATATTCCACAGGCACTCTGAGCGCCTCTGGTTTGTACTCTGCCATCTCTTAAATTAAACAAAAGGGAAAATGGCTTGAGGCCAGAACTTTTTTGCCACAGCTCGGTACACTACATATGATTTTAAAGATAGCTTTAATGGAGTGATATTCAGCTTTTTTTTAAATAGAATTAAGCATTTTAAAGCATTTCCCTGTGGTCTACATAAACTGTAAATGCTCTGCTTGGGTCTGAATTCTTCATTAATTCAATTCCAACAGGTCCATCTTCAACCCTATTTCTGAGTAATGACACCAGAAAGGTAGTTTTGAGCCCTGACCCTTTAAATGCAAATGAGCCCCTTAATGCCCCGCCCCCTCCAGGTTACTGGCTGTGCTGCTCTATCCCATTCAACCAACAACTGAACATTTTAGGTAATTGGCTCAAAGTTTGGACATATTTTCAGTTTGGACTACAACCACTGCTGCTGACAATTATGTCGTACTCGGAGAAATGTTCATCAAAAGTCTTGACCTTATATGTGCAAATGCCATGATATAACTAGTTATATACGTAACAAATTAAGAAGGAATTAAAACAGGTTGTAGAAATCCACCCGATTTTTTGCCAAAATGAATATAAAGATAGCTTTGCAGCACCTGGAGGGTTCAAATTCAAACTTTATGAACTATTAGGGTCCAAATACACAAAGAAATGAACCAAAGACTAATAAAAGTGGGTTTAGTAAAATATGAGCCCTTTAAGTAGTTATTTTCAATGTTGGTGAATCTTTATTAGCATGCAAAATGACATGCTCTTTTAATGTTGCTATGCCATAATATCACAGGAGGAGATGTCTCAGGTGCTTGATGCCATGTTTGAGAAGTTTTGCACAGAGGGGGAGCACATCATTGATCAGGATGATGATGGGGATAACTTCTATGTCATCGAAAGGTGAATTTCATCTCATGTCCTAGATAGAGATTATATTTCTATCAGGTCCATTCATTTATGTGACCAAGTATTTGAAAAAAAAAAAAATCTCACCTCTTTGTGTTTCTCTTGTTATTCAGTGGGACGTTTAACATTTTTGTGAAGGTTGATGGAAATGACAAGCTGGTAGGCTGCTATGACAACCGAGGCAGCTTTGGTGAACTGGCATTGATGTACAACACCCCCAGGGCAGCCACAATAATCGCCACTTCGCCTGGAGCCCTTTGGTGCCTAGTGAGTAAACTGTTAAATCCACATGTAAGAGCACAGCAGGTTCTGAACTCAGCCTTTTTATTACACGCTGTGCCTTCACTTGTTATGATTTGCGGTTAAATATTCACACCGGTGCCATCTGAGAACCTTTTTCTAGCTTTTATGGTAACATATAAAACCTAAAGAAGGCAACCAAGAATAAACACAACTGTACGTATTTTTATTGTAATGCAAAAGGCAAATAGAATGGCAGTTTGTAGCTTATTTAGACTGATATGAAGGGAAATGCTTGTGAAGTATCCACGTATCTGTGTACGCAAAACACTATGAATCACTGAAACAGGGTCTCCCACTGCTATCATGAAGCAAAGGTGAGGGAAAATGACTGCATACTTATTACATTAGTTTCCAGATATTTTGTGGAATTGCACCAACAGCTGCTGTGCGTTCTCAGTTAGTACATGATCTCTTTTTGTACTGCGGGTCGTTTCTAAATGACTCAGAGAGGGTTATGTCCTTAAACCTTTTGTAGCAGCTTGTTATGTCATCCAAGTGCAGGCTGTGCAGCTGTATCCCCAACTGACCTGACTACTTATAACGTGTGTTTGAGGTTGCACAAAGAGACAAGGAGAGGTGTGCACGATTAAGTTGTGTCAAACCTGCTCTGCCGTCACAAATCCGAGCTAGAAGAACAACGGTGCTGCTGGAGCCTCAGAGCAGAACCCCACAGCAGCAGCCTGAAACCAGACTAGTTTATGTCTGTGATTAAATGTAAATACACATAGCTCCTTGATAGATTCGTTGGATATTAAACCTATAAATTGTAAAGAACGGCTGTGGACCATTTTACCAGAGGTTTAAAGTATATGTTTACTTGTTTGGTTAGAAAAATACTCTGTTTGCAGCTAGAGGGCACCCTTGGGAACACTTCATGTGGGTTAACATTTATGTGTTTTACAAGCTCTGTGAACTATACATCAACGCAACACACAGTTGGGATGTTGTTAAAGGTTTATCAGTGAAAGTAGCAGGATTAAATGAGCACATGGGTGATTCTGGTAGAATCTTAGTGATATTATGAGACAGAGATGCTCTATTTACTCTAAATCACAGTGGTATCTATTGCTAAATTTCAGTTTAGAGTTATTGTTTGATCAGGATGACCTAAAGAGCTGGGACTGCAGGGGAAATGTAAACAAGAACACAGTCATTTTGATTTCTAGAGAGTATAACTTTAATTATTATTATGCCAGAATTCTTACTGAATCTGTCTTAATTGTTCAATCTCTCTTTCAGGACCGTCTGACATTCAGAAGGATCATAGTGAAAAATAATGCCAAGAAGAGGAAGATGTATGAGGCATTTATTGAAACACTACCGTTGCTTACATCATTAGAGGTTAAAATTCACACTTTTTTCTTTTTAGCGTTATATAAGTGTTTGTCAAAGCTCCAGTAAAATTATTCTCAAGTAAATGTCATTTCATCCACAGCTCTCAGAGAGAATGAAAGTAGTCGATGTGCTCTCCACCAAGGTGTACAGTGATGCACAGCAGATTATTGCTCAGGTGAAACTCTCTACCTGATCTCTTTTATAATTAGTCTTTTCCCTCATTGACTCACCTTTCTATTTTGTCCTCATTTACATATGTATTCATATTTTGTATTTCAGGGTGATTTAGCAGATAGCTTCTACATTGTTGAGTCCGGCCAAGTTAGAATCACCATGAAGAGAAGCAGGGTAGGTTTCATAGTCGTCCTCTTCTCATTATATACATTATTTCTGTGTGGGCTCTTATGGTGTGCATGTTTCTGCCTTTACAGACAAAAAAAGACCAAGAGGAAGAGGAGGTGGACATCGCTACATGCTCTCGAGGCCAATATTTTGGAGAATTGGCCCTGGTTACAAACAAGCCCAGGGCAGCGTCAGCCTATGCTGTGGGAAGCGTCAAATGTCTGGGTACATTTTGTGCAATTTATTCCTCGTTTATGTATTGTCTAACAAGTGCATTTCGCTACTTATTACATTATAGTGATTCCCTTAACCTTGTTTTATGTGTGTGTCTTTTTGTTCTGCTCAGTCATGGACATTAAAGCTTTTGAGAGATTGCTGGGCCCTTGCATGGACATCATGAAGAGAAACATTGCTAACTATGAGGAGCAGCTGGTGACCCTGTTTGGAAGTAGCACTGAGATTGAACAACAAAGTGCATGAGATAACTGCATTGGACTATGGGTTTATTGGAAGAAAAGGCTTATATGGAACCACTTAACAGCTTTTCTTACAAGAGATGTGAATATACACTATGACATTTGTGTGTCACATAAATTAAACAGACTATGTTATGTCAGTTTCCCATTTGAAACAAGGTACATTTGAACAGATTTTGCCACTGAGTGTTATGATTAAAGTAAAATAAGCCAAAGCAGAGTTGCTTAAAGCTTGATTAAATTAGACTCCTCACAACTCTCACCTTAAAAGTGTAAGTGTACATTTTAATTGTCAGTGTCAGATGTATTATTTGTTTGTACAATTAGCACTTTTGTTAACTCTCACCTTCTTCCCCTACAGTGTTATACTTAACACCTACAGCATTTATAGCCTCTGTAAATTTCTAGACATTGTTTATTAAAATCAGATGCCAAAGCTAATTTCTTACTGGAAAATTGTGAGCAAGTATGTCACTTTCTCTCAGCGCTCTTGGATCGAGCACTAACACTCGCAGTATGAAGTGCGCTTGTTAAAGTGGGCCTCAACAAGAGAAAGGATAAACAATGTTTGTTAAGGAGGTTGATTTCATTTTATGTTTTATCACACTTTGGATCACTACAGATTGTACACTTGGCAGTACCTAAAGGTTTTTTACAAATATGTTTCTTTTTATCATACGATTTAATCCCTTGAATACATGTTCATAAACTGTATATCATTGTTCGTAAGTGTTTGTGGCTGTTAGCCTAATACTATGCTTTTTCAGAAAAAAAAGAAAAAAAACAAACTTCAGAGATATAGCTGATAATTTTGTAAGAATATACAACACATTGCTGTACAACTTTAAATTTAGTATTTACTGTTCTGATATAGGCCCACCTTTAATTTGATAAGTTGCTTAACTAGACTGTAGTCGTTACAAGCAGCGTCTTGAGACAATTGATTTTCCTGTGTTTTACTGTAAAGTTTTAAGTCAAATTGTTTTTGTGTCGGTGAAACATACGTACACTATGATTATGACATCCATTATTGCTGTCTACCTCTGCCAACAACCAATATTGTTTGGAAACATACGCTTTTACTCCCTCTTGACAGGAACCTCTTTTTTTTTCTCTTGGACACACACAAAACATGATAAATTGAAGTCTCCTGTAATTTCTCTGTGCTTTACTGCAACGTAGATTGTTAAAAGCTGGTTTGACATTTAAGCATTCTGATTTTGTTTTCCCCTTGTGCAGGTAGTACTGGTAATTTTTGAAGGCAAATCTATATTACTGGCTAAACGAACTGTATGTTTCACTTTTCATGTCAATAAAGAACGTTTTTATATCTGAGGGTCACATTCGTATTTCTCTCAATGCAGAACAGCACCATTTTAAAACCACCCATTCACTCATTCACCAAAGTTATTCATTCATTCGTTTTCCAGACCCATTCATTTTTCATTCATTTATGCGCGCATTAAAAAGTGATTCTTGAGTTGATCTTTTCAAAGGGGGAGGCTAAAAATATACAAAGAGCAATGTAAAGAGCGATTTCTTGCTGTAGTTGCAACATTTTAGATAAAAAAAAATAACCATGTATTGTTCCTGCTGTTGCCAATCAGCTGTTACTGGGCAGTAACAGGCATGTACTTTCATCCAATGATACTATGATCAACAAACTAGACCCCACCCTCTATGTTTTTCCCAAGCAAATAAGCCAATAGTATTCTTTTATTTCTGTTATTGATGTTGTCACGAGCCAATAGGAGGCCGTCTGTGGAAACAGTCATTCCCGCCCCTCGAGTGAATGCCAGAGAGTTTCTTGATGGCGACAGGTCTGGTAAGTGGGAAGTTGTCTACTTTTTTCGAAAAAACTCATAGTTAAAACTAAATTTTAGCACGAGTATTACCTAATCGTCGTCTTTGCGTTTCCGATGCTGTGTTTTAACGAGGTTGTCACGCACTTATTTGATGTCGAATCGCAGGTTGTGGTCGACTATGGTTTTTTTTTTCTCCGCTGTGACGCTGTTTTGGTGATAACAGTCCCAGTCGACAGCAGTTTTGTTTGCCCTAGCAAGTCATTCAGTCGGTGAAATCTGCTTAAATCAGTCGGGAAATATCGTGTAAATGCTTGTAGAGGTTTTCTTGTCATTCATTTTCAACGGGGCAGAGGGGTTGCGTCATGCCTCAACTTGTTGACATTCTTTTGTTTACAGTGTTAGACCTGTAGGTTTGCGTTAAGGACCCTACTGCTGCTTTGGAGAAGAGGGGAAACACTAGGCCTTATGAGCAGACACTGTTTCTACATGATTGCAACCCAGATGTGTGTTACTGACAGATAAATAGGCTGTGTTTTCAATGTATAAGCGCGTTCAAAGTCGAACAACGGTTTATCAGATGCGCGCGTGCACAGTTGTATCCTTTACCATCAAACACTATTTTTATTCTTAATCGTTAAATTCGATGTTTACAGACTCATTTTCGCGTTTTTAACCCGACTTTACGTCCTGAATGCGTCGCTAAAACTAAATAATTTTCAAAGCATCGGACAATAATCTTCAGACATTGATGCTCGTGCACATTTTCTACACTTTTAGAAGCTGCATTTTCCACTTTTGTTAAAACGAAAACCAGCGATCTATCACTAATGCTACGCAGTTATGAATGAATGAGCTCTGGTACGCATGCGCCAAATCCTTTTAAGTTTATAAACAAGGCCTCCACGCAGCGGGTCACATGACCAGTCACAGAGGTTTAGTGTATCGATTCACAGACAAAGGATTCCCTTAAGGCTCTTTTCTTTTCCGTCATATTACTGCAATATACGGCATGTCTTGCAGTATGTGCTTTGGGTCTTGCGTATTTTTTTATTTCCGTTGTCAGAAATATTGGATGCATTTTATGTCTATTATTTTCTTATTCTGTATGTATGAATGGATCTCCTTCAATGACATCATTATATTACTTTCAAAAATCCTAAAACACTCATTGTATTTATTGCCTCTTGAATTATCATCAGTTGCACATTGTCGAGGCTTTAATTTTGTCTTTTTGTTTTGCTCCATATCAGCTGATGTGGCAGACATT
Organism: Ostorhinchus angustatus; assembly: GCA_029822955.1. Classification (NCBI taxonomy): domain Eukaryota; kingdom Metazoa; phylum Chordata; class Actinopteri; order Kurtiformes; family Apogonidae; genus Ostorhinchus; species Ostorhinchus angustatus. The sequence continues at coordinate 18,415,625 of JAPTMW010000024.1, read as the reverse complement.
AATGATGAAAGCTAAGTAAAGTGACCTGCAGCCTGTTAACAAAGAGGAAACAACAGATCATTGTAAGAATGGACGAGTCCTTCGATCCACTCAAGTGTAATGAGGACCTGCCCTCCTCACCTGGGTGCCACATGGATTATGGTATTTTTCTTCACCTATATGCTACATTAAAGTGATGTGTGCTTTTAATGCATTTCTAATAATATTACTGCTGACCTCTCTAGATGATATGCCAGAGCTGCAAGAAGTGGAGGAGGACCAGAGGTCTCCTGAGCTGTTCCAGGTTGGAGCAGGAGTGTCTCACCAGGAGCTCAGCTGTTCTCCCAGCACCAACTGGCTCGCTGAATTGGCTAACATTGCCACCAGTCCTCAGAGCCCATTATTGAAGGATGCCCCACATAAGAGGTTTGTACCATTGCTTATTTCCAGATCCCTAAATTATGAAGCTTATTTAGACATTACAGTCAAATCAAGTCTGTATGTAAGTATGTATGTAGCACCATATTACACAATTGCCTCAAGGGGCTGTTCTAGCTGTACAGTATCAAAACAGATATAAAATGAAAACACAAGCCTGTCGTGAAGCAGGATCATCGGGTTAGTTGCATAATTATCTCTGCTCAGAAGGTTATGTGATTGCTTCTTTCTGTCTCGTCAGCAGGCTTGCGCCATATCTAATGCAAAAATTTTTATGAAATTACGTAGAAAGATAAGGCAAAGGACAAGAATGAATGTCATCACCTTCCTAAAATAATTGCCTGTGTTGTTTTGACTGAATGACTTTTTTTGCCTAAATCATCAAATACTCAATTTCTGTTTAAGTTTTTTTGTGTTTCCTGAGAAATCTGAAAAAATGAGGAAGGCTGATTATTTTTGGAAGGTGATGACGCGTTACATTTTGGAGCAGATCTGTAAAGAGGGGGTGAGGCTCGAGTGGAGAGGTTCCTAACATTTAATTTGGAATGGTAAAAATTGGTGTAATGAAAAAAATAGAAGCAGTGACACCAAGAATCAAAAAGGAAGAAAAACAGTTATAATTTGTAGGTTAATGACACTGTTAAATGGGGAGAGGAGTGGGTTGTTTGGCTTTTGCAGAGGTCAGTGCTCTCTAGCGTAAAAAATGTGCAGCCACTTAAAAATATTTAAGGTATTACACATATGCAACAGTGTTATATAGGATTATTATGCCTATTTATTATACATATTAACAAATTGTACTTGCTTCATTTATTTATTTTCAGATCATCTCCAGTCCACATTTTTGGCAACAGCAATAGTTTACATTCCTATGCCCGACCTCCATTAGCGAGCAGTGCACCCAACCCCTCCAGAGGACACCTCAGGGAGCGCAGGCGTGTCCGGGTAACCCTTTACATTTAGTCTCAAATTATCACTGCCATTTACACTCATTAATTGTATTTTATTTAAATTTTTTTTATCAATGCATTGTGTACAAGTGAATTTTACCTTTTTTTGTTTTGTTTTTTATTATCTACAACAGGCCAGCAGTGAATCTGAATCTGGAGTTTTCTCAATGTCTTCATCGTTTTCTGATGATGAAGACATGGCCTGGTCACACTCCTGGCCTTCTACAGCCTGGCATTGCTTCCTTAAAGGTGTGTACGTATGTAGACATTTATAAACGTATAAGCTGTAAAATGACACTTAAACTTACACTGTTCATGTTTAGCATAAGATTTTCAAGAATTTCATAAAACTAAAAAATGTGTGTTTGCTTAAGGCACAATTCATAGTCTAGTTAAAGAAGAAGAGAACCTGCTCTGTCACTACAAATGAAAACATGGACATGGATCTGTATTTTCAGAAAAAACAACATGCTGTAAATATACATAATTTTAGTAAACACATATCAAAGTTATGAAGGAGTTCTGTTTAAAATAAAGCCATATTTAAATGGGTGGCATTTTCCTTGCACTCTTCAATTCTATATGTGAATCAATCTGTAATTTCTCCTGTCAAAACATTACTGATTGGACCTTTAATCTAGTCTTCCTTCAAAGGGTGTCGATGAAAGCCAGACCTGTAATCAGGGTTGTATTTGGTCTAAAGCTGCATTGGTGCTGACACTAATCTGTTGTTTACGCTTTTCTTTACACTTCACATTTTTCTCCCCCCAACCAAAATGGCTATGAACCCAAAAAAAAAAGAAAAAGATAAATTGTGCCACCTAGTGTTTAAGCAGTGGTGTTACATCCACTCCTTCCAGTGCTCATACACATGCTTTTTACTCATTGTCTTACATCAGGGTTGTCAGTCATTTTAGTTCACGGACCACATTCAGCCCAGTATGATCTGAAATGGGCCGAACCAGTAAAATAATATGTGAAAAAAGTAAAATTACATTATCAAAACCTTTACAGGCACAAAGTTTTCTTGAAAACATGAACAACCTGAGATGTCTTTAAGAAAAATAAGTGCAATTTTAACAATATTCTACCTCAGTTTATCAGTTACACTTGTGCATTACAACTTACAGACCACAGTGCATCTACAAATACACAAAACATTTAGTAACAGGCAGAATATTGTTAAAACTGCACTTACTTCTCTTTAGACATTTCAGGTTTTTCATATTTGTTCAAGTTATTCACATTTTTTTGTGAAAGTTTAGTTTGTAAATGTATACATATTCATGTAATTTTTCCTTTTTTTACACTAAAACAAAGAAAAAATTTGGAGTTGTCATTATTTATAGGTTATTATGATAGTATTTTACTGGTGTGGTAAGCTTTAGATTATACAGGTATTCCTCGGGTTACGAATGAGTTCCGTTCCTACGCTGGCGACGTAATCCGAATTTCCGCGTAAGTCAGAAATACGGGTTTTGTCCTTAATAATGGTCACCACGGTCGACTGACTGTTCGTCGGTGTCTCGCCTTTCTCCGACCTTTTGATGATATCCAGCTTCGTTTCCATCGTTATGGCTTTCCTCTTGGCTGGACCAGCATCGCTAGGAGATCCTGCTTTCTTTTTTGGGGCCATGATGTGAAAAAGGAG
>JAPTMW010000024.1:18053487-18063823 GCA_029822955.1 Ostorhinchus angustatus | reverse complement strand
ACTGCAGTTAAGGGCACTGAAGCGCAGAAATCTTATTTAGACAAAGTCGCCAAAGCGTCTACAAAAGTGATGACTAGGTGTTCGAAGCACTCTGTTGTATTTTAAGGTATTTTTCAAGCAATAAAATACATAATGTTTCAACCACATCTTACAATTAAGCCACAATAATGTCACACAACGGACTAAGTGCAAGATTTAAGCGGTATAGCAAGGGTGTCAAACTCATTTTAGCTCAGGGGCCACATTCAGCCCAATACGATCTGAAGTGGGCCAAAATTACATTAAGAAAATGTTTACATCTACAAAGTTCCCTTAAATATGTGAATAACATGAACAACCTGAAGCATCTAAAGAAAAATAATGGCAATTTTCATATGCTTATAATTTACACATGTGCATTACAACTTATAGATGGATCTAAACATACACAAAACACTTAGTAACAGGCAGAATATTGTTAAAAATACACTTAGTTCTCTTAAGACATTTCAGGTTGTCCATATTTTATATTTATATCAGGTTATTTACCTTTTTTGTGAAAGAACAGTTTGTAAATTTGCACTAAAACAAAGAGTAAAAATTGCAGTTGTCATTATTTATAGGTTACTATGACAGTATGTTACTGTTCTGATCCATCTGAGATCATATTGGTCTGTATGAGGCCCCTGAACTAAACTGATTCTAGATGTCTTCAGTGTCATTTTTGCATTTCACAAATTCATCCCACGGAGCCTGATTTTGATGTTTTGATGTTTGACACCTGTGCAGTATAGCTTCAGTCCTATTGTCCTACCTGAGGGCTTCCCAGTGTTTCCAGCTGCTCCAACAGGTTGTTCTTAGCTTGAGTTACATCTCCTTCCAGTCTGTCATATTCCCTCCATGACCGCTCCAACTCCTGGTTTGGGAAAGACAGATTTTGTGAACTATAACGTTATGAATAAAAGGCAAAAAAAAAAAAAACAGGAAAAAGCTCTCACTAAAGAAAGCACTAAAGAAACGGAACCGAATTGTCTGGAGTGTGTATGTGTGTGCTGCATGACTCACAGTGCTGACTCTGGACAGCTCTCTGCAGGTACTGAGTAGGCCGCTCTGCAGTAAGTCTCTCTGCTGGATGACACTCTGCAAGGCAGCAGGGTTATCAGAGCCCATCTCGATCTCCTGGCTGGCTGACAGTAGCGCTGTCTCCAGGGTGTGCTGTAGGAACGCGCAACATTTCAAACACACAGCACGAGCAGGAACTTACCGCTGCAACCTTAAAGATCTGCTGACTGCAGCAAGGCACATACAGCTGATAACAGAACCTTGACTTAGGTAAGCATCAAAACAGATTCAGACACTTCAGTTTGTTTTCTTTTCTTTGTCGCATATGTGCAAATAAACTGAGCTCAACTACTATTTAGTCTAACAAGAGTTTAAACAGAACTTCTTTGGATGACAGACTAAAAACTGAGGATGCCATATACTAAACAAATGTAAACTGTGTGTTCCTTTCAGTTTATTTTTCTATTTTTCTTTATAAGCACTTTTTGTAAGGGTGTAATGACAGATGTGCAGTGTTTCTTCACCTTCTCTCTGTACAGCTGCTGCAGTTTGTCCTCCTGTGCCCTTACTACTTTGTCCTGCTCACACAATCTGCTAAGTTTTGCCTGAGGAAAAAACAGCAGAGTTGTCACTATGCCACTATGTGAACTTGACATGAGAGTTATGTCATGCAATTGTAACGTCGGACTTACATCAGTGTCCACCTCTTCTGGCATGCATGTGTAGGCATGTTCTCTGTAGTCCTCTGTATTTAACTGTAAAGAAAGACAGAACATCAGGATGCTGCAACTACACACACACATACACATACAAATCTGGAGATCTAATGCAGTGTCGTGATGAGGCTCTCACAGTGAGCCAGAATATTCTTCCTTTAGTGGAAACTCATTTTTCACTGATTTCAACAAGCTAAGTTAGCAAAGCAGCAGTGGGAAGGAACCCAGTCTAAACACCACCTCTTCTCTGGTGATTCTGGTGCCTTATGTTTCATTACCCGCAGTCATTTCTCACTGTCATAACACATTCTTCGAAATACAAGGGGAAGACATGTAAAAAATAATGCTTATTAAAAATATATAGTCAGCACAAAGCAATGCACATGCTCTGTAGCTAACTGGTTCAAGGTATTTGTTAAGTCAAACTGGAGTATTACTAAAAAACAAACCCGCAACAACATCCTAAACAGTCAGTTTGATTCAGATACAAACTGTTACTCTGATGCAGGTGTAATCTATATACAAACAAAAGTAACTTCACTGTATTGTGTTTACCGTAGTCTCACAGATTAGCTGACAGCATAGCATATTTATATTACTTATTTATTACAACAATATAGCTGTGTTACTTATACAGGATAAATTATTTCAACTGCATTGGATCCCATTTTTCCAAACGATACATTCCTCAATCCTAGCTTCACCATTCACTCACCAAATTTAAAATATGATAGAATTCTTTTGACCTTTTGTTTTGGCTTGTACTCACATTAGATTTAAAACAACATGATGACTGTAAGACTCAAATAGTGATACGAATTGATTTACATGACACCTTAATATTACATTTACATTTACATACACCTTCATCTTTTGTCTGGGGTTTCAGATTCTTTAGAATGATAGTAAATGAAATGATTGGCAGAATTTCCTTGTTCATGCTGTAAAACCCATTATCAGTGTGACTGATGAGACAAATTCCATTCTTTGGCACTGACACTATGTCAGTTACTTTGGTTGAAGTGTCCTAAAATTGAGCTGCAAATCCAACACTGCTCCTTATACATAATATGTATATTTTACCACTGAGAGTTGCAATTTTCACTTTACAGTCATTATGCAATTTTGAATCTTAAGTGTTGATGTACAAAACCAAAAATAAATAAATAAATAAATAAATCACTGTCACCATATACTTTCAGACTTCACTGATACTGAGACTTCACACTCACACCTGCATTCACACATACTTTTCTTAACACCTTTGTCTTAGTTGAACCACACAGTACAGTTAAAGCAGGTGGGACCTGAGAACCACATGGCATTCAACACTGAACATGCAGACACTCCCACAGCTCAGGAAGCTTCACTGTGGTGTTGTGTCGTGTGGGGACTACAAGGAGGAAGACAGACTTCTGGCAGCTCAACAGGTGGGAATGCAGCTGTTGCTGTTCTGGTATGCCAATGAATAGGTGAAGGGTGAGGGTTGGTGGGGTTTGTATTAGGCGGCACTTTTACACCTTAAGATTGGTCACAAAAGTGGCAAAGTGGTAATGTCATAGCAGGACCTGTTTATCTTTTCCATCAGCAGAATGAAACAAAGGAGTAAAGGCAAAGGCATGAGGACAGGAAAAAAATTTAAGAAAGTTTACCTATAAATTAGTAAACTGAGATCACTAACCCCATTTTAAGTATGGCGATTCCACAGCTAAGGCATGCTTAGTGTTCAAATACTAAAATCAAACTTCAACTAAATAATGGAGCACTAGCTGACTCCAAATGAACTGTAAACAAAGTACTGAGTTGGTGTTGGCATTTGTTTTAGGATAGTAAAATATTCATGCATCCTTAAAGCTAAAAAAAAAATACTTATAAAAAATGTGAGTTAAAGTACACCATAAAACAATTCCCTGGTGCCTCTAAATGGGGCAGCCCTCTATTCCACAGAAAAATAGCTCATAACAGGATAATAAACAGGACTATAAAGTGACAAGTCTGGCAACACAGAATTAAGTCAAACCAATTACAGTCACCCTGCCAAGTCCAGATGGCTTAGCTGATGTGAAGAAACAAACCCTGCACAGGGTTATGACAAATCACTCACTGACCTTAGCTGGTTGAGCCTCTAGACAAAACAAGACAAAGACTGGAGGACTTAGAGCTACAGTGTTTTCTAAACATGTTCTAAAGGAAATTGCATCTGGTCCCTGTACCCAAACAAACCCACGTGAGAGGGGATTTAACAGTGAAGCAAACACATTATTACCTTCACAAGTCATGCCCAAACAAGCATGACTTTTCATAATACGAGGAGAACAGTAAAAAGCAATGAATGAGGAGGGAGACCGGTCTCAAGATGCCATGAGGACTTGGACACTGACGGAGGAGCATTGCAAAACAGACCAAAAAATAAGAAACAACAGCAATTGGTGAGGATGAGGCGGAGCAAAGCCTTTAGTTGGCCTTACTTGCTGGTAAAGTTGAGGCCTTGGGGCAGAGTTCTCAATCAAAGTGTGAGTCATGACGATTAAAGGCTCATTTTCCTTCATCTAGTCCAGTGTGGAGAGGAGTAATAGTAGCAAGTGTCAGTTTATGGCAGTGCCTCACTTCAGACACAACACCAAGAATGTTATTGCACCTTGCTTACTCTCCCTTGTGAAGCAAACATAAAAACATCCAAACAGCAACAAGAAGCATAAAGTAGAGCTAATAAACAGGGTCAGAGAGACATTTGGGTGAAAAGCTTAGAAACGCTTACTTGTTACAGTGGAAATGTTTAAACGTTGATAAACTGTACAAAAATAAACCAAATACATTTTTGCATTTCATACCTTGAGCCTCAATAATTTTGTCATGTTACATTATGAGAATATATATGATACAGATCTGAATTTGGATAATTTATTAAACAACTCCATAACTGTTGAAAACAAAAATGAATACAACCCTTCAGTGTGTCTACACAAAATTATACAGAAATGTGTTTAAAACAAACACCAAACGCTGAATATCTCTCTATATGCACCATATTGCAGATGGAAGATTTAAAGCTAGCCATCATCTGCCAACTAAATAGGATAGAGTGGTCTTAAGCTACTCAGTTAGCATAGCTGGCAGCTAATGAATGGATGGGCCAGTAGCAGGTGTTTCACATTAGCCCAGGGTATAAACCATGCTCATCAATGCAATGCAGTTGTCCCTATAAAAATGAACATTAAAATCATTTATTAGCTAGGCAGTAACCACAAAGTCAGATCATTATAAAGGGGACAATACTGGTTGAAATAAAAGCAAAGCATTACATGGGTTTCGATCATGACAGGAGGAGATAGGGCCATGCAACCATGCATTACCCCACCTGATTGTCCAAATACATGAGGTTCCTTTGAAGGTGATGAGAAAGTATGTCGTTCTACCATCAGCAGCGAAAGAAAAGGAAAGAAAAGGCAACAGGAGAGTGAGATAGTGGAGAGAAAGTTATATTCCCTCTCTCATATTCAGACACAAGCATGTCATGTACTGCACAGTTAACCAAGACGGAACGAAGGCAAGACCAGTCAAGGTGAAAAAAATAGGTCAGGTACAAGAAGTACTATTTAAAGTAACAGAAGGAGTGTACCATTGGATGCAAACGCTCCCGGTAAAGGTAAAACTGATGTATTGTGAAGCAAAATCTCGCAAAGCCTTTCTCCATCACAGGCCTCGTTAATCAGTTATAGTGAAATCTGTGGTCTGACATCTATTAAGAAGACTTAAAATAAAAAACGAAAAAAAAAAAAAGAAAACTCCTGAATTAACATTGATGTATGCCAGCAGTCTAAACCTCCTTAGCTGCTCTTTCAGGTCAAAGGCATTAAGTTGAACGTTTCATTTCCGGCAAACATCTGTCTGGACTCTTTAAGGAAATTAAATTAGTCAATCAGCTGCTCAGTCTGCTGAAATGGCCCAAATGTCATGATCTGATGAATTATTCGAAAAGGCTCTTTTTTTTTTGTTTCCAGACAGATCAAACATTCATCACACTGATCACAAAGGAAATGAAAACACAACTTCAAGCCAAGCAGAGTCTTAAGTGAAGAAAATGCCTACTGTAGCACCTTTTGCCTTTAATCAGCCATGTGTGAAGCCCAAAAAATCCTCTGGATCAAGATGGTTAATGTAAGTGGATAAATATGGCATACACACCACACGCTAACACACACGCCTGCAGAGGTCTCTCTGGGGGCCTGACCTTTGGGTTTTCGCCATCCATGTTTAGTTGCATAAGCTGTGCTACAGTGTGCTCCCGGATACTGTTTAGCTCTGCCTGCTGCCGCCGCAGCTTTATCAGCAGCAGAGTCAGTTCCTCAGGCTGCAAGGGAGGGAGGGACATACAGCCACAACGAAAGAAGGACACACCGCAGGGAGAGAGGAAAGGAGAGAACACACCAGGACAGGAGATTTAGAGGTAACAGGCACCCATTAGGTGAACAGTTACAGTACTTGATCCACATGTTAACTTTTCATGCAACACAGGACAATAACATTATCCAAGGTGCTGTCGCTGTTAGCAGCATGCAAGTTCTACAAACTTCCAGAAGACAGAAAGATCATTTAGCATTTATTGCAGATTCCATTTCAATTCCTAGATCATTGCGGACATTGCACTCTATACAGCTCTAGCAGAAATTCGTGATCTGGCTTAGAGAGTTGTGAGTGACAGGGTTTTTAAGTCTCCACTGATGTGAAGCGAGTCTAAGGAGCTCCTGAAGTGAGCATACCCTAAATCCTACTTGGAACATAAATCTGAGTTCTGCCTAAATCTGTCTCCAAAGAATGTGTCACAATGTCTTTTTGGAAGGAACTGAAGGATGGAAAGAGGAAGCAGGAGGAAAGTAGGTTGGTGGTGTAATGGAAATAACCTTGTCTTTCACAGAAGCCCCATTAAACAGAAATGAGTAAGTGTGTACAACCAAGGCGTGAAATTAAAAATACAGAGTGACGCATCACAGAAATCCAGTAGTATCTCAACTTGGGAGCACACCCAAATCTGGGAAGAGTAAGATTTAAAGAATAATAGACACTCAAGGGATGTGAACTTACTGTTTTGCCTTGGAGGGACTGGGCTGTGATGGTCTGGACCGGGATTCCTGCAGGCATTGACCTCCTGTCGGGTGGATAGGCATACTGCAACACACATACCAAGTAAAATCATTTATTTTGTACAATAAATGTCTTTTAAAAAACATCCTGAATTTGTTCTCAAATATTTCCTCACTTATCCTTGAAGGTATTTGGTATTATCTTTGGTTACCATGCACATAGTTCTTGCTTCTGTTATGGAATTTTGTCCATGCAGCTAAAGCATTTTTCTCAATTTATCTTTTAATAAATGAAAAGACAGGAGAAAATGAAGAAAAAAATCCACCCCAATTATCTCCTCAAACCAAAAGTGACACCTTCAGAGTGCTTTTTCTAAACCATCTGCACAAAACCTAAAAATATTTCACTGACACACCAGTGAGACAAAAAGGGGGTAAAAACTCTGCCAAATCACCACATGTACAAAAGCAATGTGTCATGTTTGCATGAAAAATCACTGGAACATTTTACAGCTGCCGACTATAATATTTTAGGTAATTGGGTAGTCAGTCAGTCATTGCAGCTGCTGTAGACAGTGGCTCTAATAAACACTGTCATCTGCATGTTGTGATACTCATTGTTAGAGACAGAGGCGTTTTGATCCTGATTAGATACCCCTAGACACAACTCATCAGTTTATGTTTCTGTAGACGTTGAATGACTTGTTTAGTTTTTATGCGTGCCATCAGCCCACCTTGTTGACTTGTGGCCTTTGCCGCCTGTCAATGCTCAAGTCTCTTCTGTAGATGGGAGAAGACACCTCGGATCGGGCGCTGTTCATGTTGTAGGAGCGTAGCGGCGAGTAGCCACCGTACATGGACAAAGACCCATGTGATGGAGAGGGGGGAATGGAGTGGCTTGGTGCAGCGTGCTCTGACAGGTTGATCATCGTTTTGGGACTTGCCATATTGCTGTAGAGCCCCGGCTGTCTGCTGTAGGCTTGTCTTTGCTGCCACTCATACAACTGCCACATGGTATCATCTCGCATTGAGCGGCGCTTGTCTACAGAGGAGGGGCCCAGAGCCTGGTCGTACAATGAGGGTGACATGCTGCAGATGCTGTCCCGCTGTGCCATGCTATTCCTGGGCATACTGCGGTACCCATCGCCATAATGAGGCATGTATGGCACCCGATGGCTTGGCATATTTCTAGGCAGTGTCTGGTATGACATGACGCTGGAGAGAAGGAAGAAAGATGAAGATTCAGATAGATTTGTGAACTGGTTTTGAATGTCTCAGACAAACACTGTTTAAAAGTAAGGGAAAAGCAGCTACCCTTCATTAGAGAACTGAAAAAGCAGCCCATGAGTGCTTAAGGCAGCTCAATAACACAAACTGACTCTTTACTTTATTCTGATGAAAAATGACCAAATAACCTGTCTTTCTATATCTACTTATCTGTCATTACAATTCTACAGTCAGGAGGGGACTCAGTACATATTGTCTATACCAATCATTGCATGAGGGATTGTCCTATTGCTCATGATTTAACTTATATTCAGATTAGACTGACATGTCATTTTGTTTGATAAATGGGCTTCTGTGTAGCACATTTAAAGTGAACAGTCATTTAAAGAAATAAAAACCAAGCCTCATTATGAGATAGCAAATCAGTAATAATCACAAATATGACATGTAGTATAATACAGTCACTAACAATACTACACACAACAATCAAATAAGATACGGCTGAATATTTCTACTGTAAACTGTATGTCTTTTCCATCTTCAGTTGTCGCAGTGAGAAGCAACATTCCCCACCAGGACAAATTAGACATGTCTACAGACTACAATACTCTGAAAAGCTTCACTTCCACAGTGGGTTCAAAGTCAGTGCAGCTGGTAATGGGAGGCTCAAGTGGTCTGAAGAACCACAGAGCTTTCAAAAGGAAGAAACTACATAGAAACTTGATGAAATGCATTTACTGAAAAAGGCTTTGAGAGAAAAGAGAAGGAGGAGAAAATGTACAATCTTATCACAGAAAACTTGATCTAAACTTGCTCAAGGAGTGAGCAGAGGGAAAACGCTGAAACAAACATAAGGGCATGCTGAGAGAAAACAGACAGATAAACAGCCTGACTGAAAGACAGTGAGAGCAAGTTTAACCTCAATCAGTTAAAAATAAGACTCACAGCGGGGTTACTGACAGGCTAACTGCTCTGATAAGTTATTGTTTAGCCCTAATTCTACTTCCTGGCACACTTGTAGATGCAATGTCAACATACTTAAATCATGACAGGAGCTGGACAAATCCTCCAGCTTAAACTCTACATAAGAAAGGACTAAGGAGCTTTAAAGATTTTGGGTCTGCAAATGTACTGTACGCCTGAACATATACTAAAGGAGAACTCCTGCTGTCTCAAGATGCAGGTGAATCAGCATTTCTGTAAATATATTTTATGGAATTTATTCTCTTCTCAGAGTGGTCATGGAGTCAAGGAAATATCTCAGACTTGATGCTGAGTTTCATATATAATGACTGCTTTAATAACACATAAATTCTGTGATTATACTGATCTTTTTAAACCAACCTCCTGGTGTCATCGTCCTGGTTGCGTCCTCTTTGTGTACGAACCCACTGTTCCAGCTGCTGCATTGAGTTGGTCCTACTAAGACTGCGGTCCGGCTCATGTGTCGGACTTCGCTGAGAAGTGACACCGGTGGCGTCAGCTGGACATGGCTCTCCACCTCCATTGACTTGAGGGTCAGAGTGAGACCCGTCGACCTCTGTCGGAGTCCTCTTCGACACAATGTTAGATGTGACGGCTGCTGCCTGGGCTGGCTGCAGTTTGATACTGTTGATTTTAGTGAGTGGACGCTCACGCTCAGCCCCATCTTTCTGAAAGCCATAGCGCTCTGCATCTCGCTGCTTCCTCTCCTCCTCTGCTGTGGTGGCAGTGACTGGAGTAATGTGTTCCCTGTCTACCTCACGGTTGCGTTCATTGTTTTTAATTTCAGGCTGCGTTAGAGGCGGCCTGTGGTTGGCCACATGGTTGATCTCTTGTGGTCCACACTGTTCCACTTTTAGCCTGTCCAGCCTAATAAAGACAGAGAGAATTATTAACTATAATGGAAAAAAAACATCAAAGAACGTATTTAAGCCAAGTAAGACACTAGCTCAGCAATGGCACAGTAGCTAAAGATAGATAGAAATACAACTGGGAACGGATGCAAATACAGCAGATCATTTTTTGCAGACATACCAGAACTTACTCACCAAATTTCATATCAATGCACAATGGTCCCACACAATGCATCTTTGCATCATTTTGTACCAATATTAGTTCAATAGTTAGAAAACAGCGCAAAGAAAAACACATCTACTCCAGAATGAAGCATGATGACGTACACAAACATGCACATCACAGAGTAGTAGAAAAATCCCTTTCCTTTCCTTTCCTTTCCTTTCCTTTCCTTTCCTTTCCTTTCCTTTCCTTTCCTTTCCTTTCCTTTCCTTT
>JAPTMW010000024.1:18036690-18047258 GCA_029822955.1 Ostorhinchus angustatus | reverse complement strand
GTCAAATCTCACACTGTTTGGGCAGTAACAGAAAAACGAGGCTTTCACCATCACATCAATCACTGTGGCACTTTGTTCTCCCAGTGGATCAACTGAAGGGCTACAGATTTTCCTCAGCCAAGGACTTCTATAGTTTCCAGGTTTCAATGAGGCAGGGAAATAAAAGTGCAAATCCAGCTTTTATTCAGGGTAGCAGATTTGTGAGTCTTTTACTTGATCTACGTCACCCTGATTGAGGTCCCTAAAGAAATAGCAGCTGGCAGCCTTACCAAAGGAAGCCATCATGTGTCCACAAAACTGTGCCGGGAGGCTGAAATCAAAACTAAATGAGGCTCCCTCTTAGGAAGCATGAGAGAGTCCTGTCGGGCCAAGAGCTGCCTCAAGCAGCCCCTTTTCACCCGGCTGTAAGTAGCCAGGGAGCGCTGATGAGGGATTGGTATTTAAACACTATTTATGCTGGCAGACAAGCTGAAAGGAAGCACTGGACAAAGAAAATTCAATCTAAGCTCCTGTAAGACATCAAAAAGCTTTCTTTGTCCTCATCTTAAGTCTTGTATTCCTAATATAACAGGAAGAGGGAAAATATTAACCTTGTTTTGTATTTTAAAAAGAAGAGATGCTCTATAAAGTTACATTCTGGATTCACAGCATTACTTATTGTATCAGGTAGCCCATTTCAAAATACAATATCACACAGTATAAAAAATAATTTGCTTAAACGGGTCATATTTTGCTAAACCCACTTTTATTAGTCTTTGGTTCATTTATTTGTGTATTTTTTTCTAATAGTTCCAAAAGTTTGAATTTGAACCCTCCAGGTGCTGCAAAGCTAACTTTATATTCATTTTGGCAAAAACTGAGTGGATTTCTACAACCCATTTTAATTCCTGCTTAATTTGTTGCGTCTATAAATAGTTCCATCACAACATTTGCACATATAAGGTCAAGACTTCCAAATTACATTTCTCCAAGCAGCAGCAGTAATAGTTCATACTGAAAATATGTCCAAACTTCAAGCCAATTACCTAAAATGTTCAGTTGTGGGTTGTATTAATGAACACAAGTGGCTGAACTGGACAGAGCAGCACAGCCAACAACCTGGAGGGGATGGGGCATGAAGTGGCTCATTTGCATTTAAAGGGCTAGTGCTCAAAATGACCTTTCTGGTGTCATTACTCAGAAATAGGGTTGAAGATGGACCTGTGGAGTTGTTTACAGTTTGTGTAGACCACAGGAAAATGTTTTAAAATGCATAATTCCATTAACAAAAAGCAACATATCGCTCCTTTAAATTAATGTGTTGAAAATGAAAAAAAAAAAAAGTAATAGAACATATAATCAATATTGCTCACCTGTTTATAAAGCCAGTTTCTTTTGATAACTGGGGCACTTGGATTTCTCCTGATAGAGTTGGATCGCTTCCCAAAATTATGAATTTTCTTCGATGGTCTTGAGGGCTGAGAATACAGTTTGAATAATTGGTCATTCATTAAACCTTTTTTTTTACCCCTTGTGATTCATCTGTTTTTTGTCTTTTATTAATCTACTCATGTCAACAACCTATACACTCTCTTTATGTCTATCACTCACTCTTCCTGCAGGGCTGCTGGGATTGGCAGCATAGTCTGTGGCGCCTGTGTAGTTGGAGGCTTCACTCATGGTGCTTACTGGTCGTTCCTTCTTCTCATTCGCTGGCACTTTGGAGGCAGATCTAAACAACAGACAGAAAGTATGCCAAGAGCACATAGGTAAGTCATCAGTCAGTGATGTAGACTACCAATTTATGTTTGATAACTGGGATAAATGAAACAGAAAGGGAGGAATCAGCCTTTATTTTCTGCTCCCTCATCGTCCTCTCCAGTTCAAATTCACTGCTATAATGAGATCTCAACATGGACCAATGAATCAAGCCAATTACTCCCACCATGTCACTGCAGATACATTTCCAATACTTTTGCAGCTTTAAATGGTCTGCAGTCTTCTTGACATATTGCAATGCATCAGTTGCTGCGAATCAGTGAATCAGGTCAGTATATTTAAAAAAAGAAAAAAAAAAGAAAAAAAAAAGACAAAGGCTGTTTAAAGCAAAAAGGTAGCAAACTAAGTTCTAAGAATTTCCACAGGATAGTACACCTTATGGAACTAGGTTGTTTTTGGTCCACAAAGATGTCCTATATTCTTTAGGAGGGAACAATGTTGTGGTCTTGAGGGAACAAGAAAGGAAAACCACAGTACAGCAGAAATCCTGCAGCAGTGAACAAAGCGTAATCTCAGAGATATGCTGATATACAGGTCAATGAAAAAGGGCCGATATCGCCAACCCTGCACTGCAAAGCCTTGAATCTAACCTCATTTGGCAAGAACAGTCTGACATTTACAGTGTACAAAATACATCCTGCAGTCCTGAAGCAGTCATTTAATTGGCGCTAAGCTGCTACAGCACTGATTGTTTCTGCATTTTCTTAAACACCACCTTCTTTATTCTTTTGCAACTGAAGTCTAAAGCAATCTCTTCAACTGTGTGGTATAAAAAAAATTTAAGTTTAACATGATCAAATCACGTTGCCATGGTAACTCTGCCCTGCTGAACCACTGCATGGCTCTTCATCGCTGCTTGAAGCTATGGTATATTATTCAATAACTCCATTCCACTCATTCATCCATCATCTTCACACACTTCTCAGTCCATCTGCCTATGTAATTTAATATTTCAATACACGTCTGATCCCAGGGTCAGAGGACAGAGGTCGTAAACTGGACAGATTACATGTGATTTGTGGTAATGAATTGCACGGGGAAAAAAAATTCACTCGACTTGTTGACACTGAAAAAACAACAACAACTCAGAGTCAGTTGAAAGACAGTTCAGATTCCATGCTGTTATTCTCAGAATGCACAAACACAGAAGCAGATCACAAAGAATAATATCAGTGTGGCTCAGAACAGCAGGCAACACACACAGGACATTCATTCCCGTGCAGAACAGTGACAGGTGCAACACTTGCTGCAGACCCTTCAAAACAAACAATGTCAATGACAGACTGACTTTGTCTTACCTGTATTTATATGACGGGTTACATAGTTTCTTACAGGCTAAGGTATAATAACAGGCTGTGTTAGGTATGCCATATGATTTCACAGCTCTAGAGAGATACAGTCTATATTAGAAAGCGTATTTTTTTTCTGCAAACTACATTTCTCTGATTTTCTGGGGGGGCTGAAGACACATGGTTTGACATGTGGATACACCATCTACAAAACCAGAGGGTGTCCATCTTCAAAGTCCAACTTACTCTATAGTTACTGTGCCCAGTGTTCAGTTCAGATGTCTAAAAAAGCTGAATACACAGAGTAGTTGCTGATACTTGCCTTCTTCTCTGTCTAATGGCTCGACTCCAGATAATGAGCTCCAGCACTTTGACTGACAGCCTAAATCCTATGTGAACCATAATCAATGATGAACTGCCTTCAAAACACAAGGGTTTGGAGCAGTGGAGGGGTATTTTATGCTCTGTTTAGCCAAACGAACATTTCCAGGCTGTGAACTGTAATGCAGCTGATAATTAGTTTGAGCCTAATAATCAATATGTATGCAGTTGAATCGAAAGGTAATCGGTGTGTTTAAGCTGCTGGTTAAACAAAATAGCAGGCTTTACCACAGAGAATATAGAGAGTAATAGGCTACTAAAGGGCTGGACACTGAGATATACTGTATAGGGTTAAAAATCAATGTTACACTACCAATTGTAAAAGCTAAAAATGTAATAAATCCAGTTGTGAAAGTTGGGATCTGAATCTATTCCTTAAACTTTATTCCCTACTTGGGCTTCCCCAGTATTTATTTCTCAGCCACATAGTAAATACAACGTAGACATGCAATAACCGTCACATGCTTCACAATTATAACCCATATTTGGATTTTAGACTCATGGTCGGTGTTGGTTGAGTGTCTGTCTGCTTAAAATTACTATTTTCTAGTCTTTGTAAGTGCTTGTCACCTGACGTTAAGCCACAGTGGATGTCACAGTTACATAAGAAGATAGAAATAGTTGCAGTGAAAAACCAACACTCACTAGCACTTACATTTGCATTTACTAGGGGCTATGCAATATTCTATCTCCAAATTAACTTCGCTATATTGAACTATAAAGCAGGGAAAGCAGTTTTGGCCATATATGATAAGTTTATGTCTAAAAACTACAGGGTAAGATGACAAACATTCATGGCTTGTGAAGCAATGCCCTTCAAAACACAGTACACAATTCATGTTAAGTATTTAACAGGCCACAAAAGCCCAAGTGCCATAAATAAAAATATCATCATCTGACCATGTCAATTCCTTATGCATGGTTGTGAATATTTATAGCCACTGCAACCACATGCACCAAATGTGTGAACAAACACCAAATGTGCATGTCTACTGAAAATGACAACAAACACATTCCCTCTCATAACAATGACTAAAATAGGATGGTGGCTGACCTAATGTAACCTATGTGCAAGTGCTAAATCACAGCATGTTATGGGTAAATGTTATGCACGCTATGTCATACATATTCAAAGAAGAAATGTTGCTCTCTCAGTTTCAACCAATTTACTTTATATTATACAACTATTATGACAATTTTAATGCTATCTGAAATGTGCAGGATGTCCTGAGATGTGCAGAAGTCGATGAAAAAAATGCATCAGTTTTATGAGTGAATAATAACCTGTATATTAAAGTGTCACATCATTGCCAGGTCCTGCATTGATTTCATGTGTGTGGATTTTCGTGTGCAAAAATAGTGAGAAGGGATTACACTGCCACTGAAGCTTGGCGCTCTAAGCTCACTGCAGGGAAACACTGAACTGAGTGGCTGAGGGTGCACTTTAAAGTGGCCACACAGCACTTCTAATGAAATATGAGTGCGTTAAAACACTTTTGTTTGGTGGCGAACCTGACCTTTATCTTTTTCATGAACAAAAGACCAAAAAACAAGGCAACACAGATCTGGATACTGGTGTTTAACATTATTACGGCCTGGAAAGAGAAACCAAGCACAGAGCTGGACATACATTGAAACTAACTTTAAAAACATTTCTTGAAGTGCAGCAATTTCACTGAGTAAGATTTCACAAAAATACCACTAAAAATCTTACAAACTCCAGTGTTTCATATGTTTAGATCAGCATCTTTCATAAGATTACACTGTGTATGTAATAATTAAACTATTTGTGTACTTCATTTTGACATGTTTTCAGTTTTCTGTATGTAAAATTATTCTAACATTGATTACTTTCTTATATCATCCAGCCCTAGAGAAATAAAAGGTTAGATTCCTACCTGTGCCTGTACATCCGCCTGAAGTACCACCATAAGCAAAGTGTGTTAAGTTTTTGACAGGTTGTCATTCTCAGTACTACCCACTGAACAAACTGCCAGGATGTTAAAGATTTATCCAACAGCTCCACTTGAATAAGTGATGTACAGCTTGACCTTATGTGAAGGCCAAGTAACTCCTGACCTCTAGTTAACAGGTTTCAAAGAACACAACAAACAGTTAAGACACTAAAGTGCACCTTACAGAACTTTAAAATGCAAATGCATTACAGGTCATCAGGCAAAACCAACCACCATTCAAAACACCCAGTGTGTTGTTAGTGTGCAACAACAACAATAACTAACAGACAGTTGAAGTGTTTAACATGAAAACAAATGTGAAGAACACATTTGCACCTAACAGTGTAGTATTACCTTTTTAACGCAGAGTGAAACAATTTCCCACAATTTATGCTACAAAAACAGAGGAAAGACAAATCGTTTTAGATAAAAAAAAAAAAGTTTTTGAAAAAGGACTTTTAAATATTAGTTGTAAAAAAATAAATTCAATTTAATTTTAGTTTTGCAGTTGCATTAATTGTTAACAGACTCACTTTCACTTGCTTTGAAGCTCCAAAACACCACAACATACACTGCATGTCTTTATTTTTGATATGTCATAGTAAATACCATCATATGGTTTATTGCAGACAGGGTCAGGTCAGCTTTTGGTTAACATGTTTCACATGTGTGCTGCATGAATATTCCCTGTCAGTTTCCATGTGATCATGTGGACCACTCAAAATAGACACAGACATGTAGAATGCTGACTCTGACATTTACTGAGGTGGGTGAAGCCACGTGTCAAAGGTGGGGCTGAACCATGACTTGAGCAATAACTTATGCGTCACAGTATAGCAGGGAGTGTAAATATGGAGACTGACAGATGTAGAGTGTTAGATATAACTCAAAGCAACGCTAAAGTAGAGAGAAAAGTAATTTGCGTGTGATGCATTAAATATTCCCAGTCGGTTCTATGTGTTCTCACTATGCATTAATTATTTTACACTTCAACTTACACTTCTAACTGGACTTCAAGTAGAGCTTAAAGCAACTTGAAACACTGAGTGGTGCAGCTACTGGCTCCTTTCTAGTTTTGTCAGTTAAATATTGGTTTTCACTGCAGGCTGCCCCACCTTCTCAGTATTATACAATTCATGGATCCATAAATAAACTTTACAAATCACATAAGACCTTTCTATTCCTGACTGGGATGCAGCTGTCAGTGCTGTATCAGTGGAGAGGCCGCTCTTTGTCTCTTCAAATCTGTGTTTCTTTCACCTAAAACACAGCCACGTGTCAAAGGACATGCTTTATAATAAATGTTTAAAAAGGATGAGTTGAGCAGAGTGCTAATCACTGTGCTGTTAACCTCTGACTGATACTGGCTGTATTTTGCAGATTACCTTCAATAGGATAAAATACTAATTACTAAATCAGGCATCATCTTGTGCTGGCATCTTGTGCCTCTGAGTGCGAATAACAGCAGAGATGTGAGAGTAACGCAGAGAGGGGAGGAATGTGTCGAGAGAGTGCAGTGTGACAGTTCTTGCACAACAAGCCTCCTCACAGTCTTTCTGCTCAACAAATGCAACTCAAAAGAATGTGGTGAAAGAAGAAAAAAAAACCTCACTATGTGATATTATTAAAACCAGGATTTACATTTCAGAGTCACATTACTGAAACAAGCTGAGGCTGATGCTTATCAGGATGGTTTATAGCACTGGTTAGTGGAGTTTGGCCAAAGTTTTACCAAATGCAACTGAAATTCTCTGAGCACGATATTTTAATTAGCCTTCACTGGTAAATAAAATAATTGACACCAGTTGCAATGACATGGATTTGATGCAACACCATGACAGTTTTGGGAGTCAGCTATGACATAGGTTTCTGAGGGAAAGGAGACACTGAACTGAAGTGGTACATATGATTATAACGGTCCAGAATATTTAATAGATTGGGAATATTTAGTTTAATATGAGCATATCTGAGTGGAAACACTACAACCTAATAACGAAAAACTTTTGTTAAAGCTAAAAATGCCTACAATAATTATTTGTGAGGTGGTGAGAAAGTGACTTAGTCCATCTGACACATTCACAGAGTTGTTCGCCTTGAAGTGAAACTTGACGATGACTGGACTCCAAGCCAGTCATGTGGGTAGACATGTGATGACCGCTAAGCTACACCCACAGGAGATGATCATATGGACAGAACATTGTTGGGGGACAAATCCTTACGCTTATGACAAATGAAAAGGCCATGCCCTCATGAAAGTCTGAGAGGGAGACCAACTCTGAATCATCACATTCCCACTGACTGATGTACACATGATACAATGGCTGTTTTACTTTCAGAGCTTTGCACTGAGATTGTTGATCCCTCCTTGGCATCATTCAAAGAGCAGCCTCATTCCCCACATTTTAACTTTCTGACAATCTAAAATGACATGGTATTGGTATGTTTATAACCCATCTTTCATGAGGACAGTAGTAGTGAGACAGTAGTTGAGAAAACACCAGAGATAAGAGCCTTTGAACTCCAAGTGTAGAAGTGCAAATAGCGGATGGAAAAGCGAGGACTTGTGCGATGATGTCTACACTCAGGACTTTCAGCAGCATACTACAGTGCTCAAAAATGCACTCCAGTGGCATTCTAAAAGTAAAAACAAGAGACTTACTGTTCGTTGATGACAAAGATGCAGTTGTCTTGTGAGGGTACGCCTGAGACAGGATGCTTACAGGTCACCTTCCGCTCATTGTGACTTTTGAGAATAAAGATAGAGGGAAAAGAAACAAACAGGATCAGCATTAGTACCAGTATTAGAAAGAAGCAGCACTCTAGGATACTTACTTGAAAAGAATACTAATACTTATGGTTGGAAATCCTTGACAACTCTATGAAATATTTAAAGGACTTCAAGCATCAAAGGGTGGGAGTTTTCTTCTTTTGTAAAATATGGGAGCGGTTTATGAGTTTACATTGGCTGAGTGGACATAAAATGAGACTGAAAAGCTCAGTTAGTCTAATCATAGGCTATTGCTCAATTTGATACCAGGAACAGCAATCATGTCACGTAAAATCCAGACAAAACAAACGGTGCTACACAAAAAAAAATAACAAAATAGACATGCAGAATGGAAATGCTACCATCGCTTTTCCCACTAAATACAAGCATCACTGATTTAATTGTCACTGTTCAGTCTCTGTGAAAATATTCAAATCATGAAAACATCTTGAATGAAAAAAATCATAAAAATGACTAAAATTTTCAGGACAAAGAAGGCTATTGTGCAATCCTACACGCACTATCAAATGGCGGAGACTAAAAAAGATGCCACCCATCCTGTTGTCCAATTACAGCAGCCCACAGCTACTTCCACTCGTACATAATTAGCACATCAGGAAACAGACCACACAGTCTTTAGAGAGGACGAGAATGAGGTCCTTAGAAGAACAGCAGCAGCTTTCCCGCAGAGTAAGCCTGATCGCTGTTGTATAGTTATTATATGATGGTCTGCAGGTTAAAGACTCAGTAAACTTAAGCTTAAATGTTCTTTGCTATCAATAGTTACATTACCCTTAGCCAATTTCAACGCGTCAACTTCCTATATGATAAACTAGAATTTAGAGACAGGAAATCAATATCTATTGAATTACAGATCATGTGAATTACAATGAGGGATCTTTAGTAGGAGTACAGAGAATGTGGTTAATAAATTCAATAATTTTACAGCAGTAAAGATTAAATAAGACAAACAATATAAGTCAGGGGGACGAGCTACAGTGTTAAAAACATCCTCAGGCCGCTACTACTGCCTTTATGTGCTGGACAGTCATTCTACTGTATATTTCAACTTACTCAGGCTGCACTATAAACAGAGGAGAGTCAAGCTACAGCCCAAAAATAACACAGTTTTTAAACATGGGGTACTCGCGTACTGAAACGAGCAAATACCAAGTATGAAATGGGGGGTTTAGTTTCAGTTTAGCCTGGAGAGCAACAGTCACCACAGCCCTGGTCTATAATTACTGGAGGCACTGTTGGCAGCAGAGCACTTGGTGCGGTCTTGAGGCAGACCAACGGCACCATTTTTCTTTGGTATACATTAACACATGGCTATCGTGCTCCTGCATATAGGCCAGGTCCAAATACATTTTTTAAAATGGCAGGAAATATGTATTTATGTTTACAGTTAATGAAAGAAAATGCGAGGAATCTTCTGGTGTAGTCTTAAATGCAAACTGTGTAACTATCAACAAACACTACAAGTGTGAATAAAAAAACAAACTTAGAGCAGAAGTCAGATCTGTACACTGTCCTCACAGCTCCTAATAAATGGAACTTTACAGAACATCATCTCAGTCTAACAAAGATCTTTATTTCATAGTGCCAACCAAGGAAGGAATGACAGTACACAACCTAGCCTGCAAATCCCAACCAAAGAAACACGTAAAAACATAGGAAGCACGATATATTTATTCAAATAATAGGCAGACCAGACCAAAGTATGGATACAGTAAACTTTAATATGGATTTGCATTCATTTTGCTCAGCTAAGTAGGAAAGCCAACATGATGGTGGTTTGATTTATACTGTAACTTTGTGTTGACCCTGGTTAGAAAATGAGCCCAATTTACTCCCAAATTCATGTCATTGTTTTAATGTGGTTATTAAATTAACATGCCAAAAATGAGACAGTGACAGTGCATAACTATATATGTTTTTTTTTGTCTCTGTTAATCATAATTTTCCCAGTACATTATTTAGCATCAATAATGCACCAACTACATCAAACAAATCGTGAAACAGCTTTCTCATTCATCATCATTATTCCTCGGCTTTGTGTGAATATTTTGTTTTACATTAAATTGACCAAATAAAAGCTTTACAAAGTCATTAGAGATCATCTTCAACCCGAGGTCAGGGTCCTTAGGGTCACAGCTATAAAACTAAAGAGCCCTCCTGATGTTTGGAAAGTTCTTGCAGATGTGCTGACTTCCACGTGTACAATGTCAGTGATTTAAAGAGGAGGACGTGTGACAGGCATCACATCAAAGAGTCTCCATGCCAACAGTATATGGACAGAAGCTATTAGAGAAGCTCCTAAACATTCCAAACATGATCCATGTGAGACAGGAGGACAGTCAGTTCTGAAAACTGAGTGGAAAACATGGTTGAAGTAAAATGGGTGTGGTTTTGTGT
>JAPTMW010000024.1:17985412-18008447 GCA_029822955.1 Ostorhinchus angustatus | reverse complement strand
TGAACTATTAGGGTCCAAATACACAAATAAATGAACCAAAGACTAATAAAAGTGGGTTTAGTAAAATATGACCCCTTGAAAACAAACATGGTGTGGTATGTGTGGACACACGAGGAAACCGAATCATTTTTGAATTTAGTATGGGATAGAGTTATAGAGCATAGAGTAGTATATATCTGTAAATCAACATAATAATATTGTCATCGCCATGTTTATGGAATGGCTTCTCATGACATCTCACGATAATAAATAAACAAATCAAAAGTGATTTAATGGAAAAACCGACATTACGCACCTCTGTTTTTTTAACCTTTAATAAATATCAGTAAAGTTTTGTACATATGTCCAAAGAAAATTGACTAGTGATGTCAAGAGAGAACAGGATGGGATAAATCAAAGGATAAGGAGAGCTGGATATTAGTCCATTCACTGACACTAATTAATGGAAAATCTGTCCAAAATGAGTAATTACTGAAGCAACAATACAATTCAATCATCCACAACTGAGAGAAGGAAGTACAATATAATAGTAAACTCAGGAGGAGGTGACCCACTGTGAAAAAGTGGTTCAGTGTCTTTGACTACATAGCAAGTAAAAAATGAGTCTAGTCACTGCCTTTTTTCCATTTGGATGAAGACAAATGTAAGGCTGAATTTGTAACAATTTGTTTCAGGAACCAGTATACTGCTCTAAAGGCCTCTGTGGACATTTTAACATGATGCTCCTAGAGCTCACAGCTGTAGAGCATTTGAGCAGACTGGCAGCTTCCAAAAGCTGTCTAATCATCACAGACCATCTGGAAAACAACTGGGCTATGCACTGTCCACTGGACTGAGGTAGACAAACAAGACAAAATGAGAGGGGAGCAAAATGGGATGTTTTGGCCAGGCTTGAACGGTACCTGCACCAGTTTAGCTTAAGAGATAGCCATCATACAGATCACAAAGTGGACTGCAAATAACTGGGTTTCATTCTCAAATAAGTGTTGCTTACAACTATAAAAATGCATGAAGTGACCAGCTTTGGTTTGTTGCCACAGCGTCTTACTATGATCATTTCTCACTGTCTGGGTTTTAGTACCCCAGGACAATCTGTAATAACGTGGGTGTGTTTCTAATTTCAAGCAATATTCAGGTCCTCAAGAAAACAGACCTTTTAGTAGCACTCAGTAGTATAGTATTGGGTACATTGGATAATACAGGAGAGCAAAAAAAACCCACCAAAATACTGAAGTTGAACACAACTTAAGATAGAGTTGTGAAAATATTTTTGCTTACGCGTTACTAACGTTTCTGTATCTTGTATGTTTTATCTATATGAAAGTACGGCATCAAGGAAAATGTAAGCATGGGTTATTATAAAGACAAACTCTTACTTTAAATTATAACATTTGTGAAGTACATCAGACACTTTCTTAAAAAATTTTAATTCTGTTCATAGATACACATATAAGTAGGCAGAGGGAACCAACTGAGTGACCCTCATGAAGACAGCTGTCCTCAGATTCAACCTGGCACAACATCAGCAAAGGACAGCTCATTGCAGATTACAGCAGGGATTACTCAAGTTCAACAGCTCCCTCAGCATTAAATCAAAGACTCTACACAACTAAGAGGCTTTAGGACCAAATAATTATTGTTGTCTGTGTGCTCCTGACTAAACCCTAGAGGTAGGTCTTCATTCAATCAACATATTCTCTTCCATCATGGATTACACATATATTTAGTACTGGGCGCCAGTCATTCTACAGCTACTCTTAACAAGAGCAAAGCACAGGTAGTAAAACGATGACGTATTTTCAGAGGCAAGACTGAGCAGATTAAGTTTGGAAAGACAGTATTCTCTTACACTGAGCCATGCCTTAGTTTTCAACAGTCCTGAGAAAGGAGTCCTTCCCGTTTAGTGACATACATAAGAAACACGCAACTATTAGTACAAACATTTTGTAAACAGCTAACATATTACATAAGCCTTAGGCAGTGCAGAATACTATTAACAACAGCAGAGGAAAACTTGTCTAAACTGTCTCTGAGAAAGTGCTTTAATCAGCACCTGGGGCAGTCTCTAAGTTCAGAAAATTTCCTACACATATGTTCATAGACAGCATCCAAACACCAAAACAAATACACACTTTTCGTGCAGTGCTAGCCAGATGGCAGCGACCCCTCAGAGACTAAAATGTGTGAGAGCAGACTCAGGAGCTCAAAGCCAGACTGGTTATGTGTTTGTCTCCCAGTCAATATCCAGTCTCACAGGACTGAGTTATGGAACAGAGACAGGGATGATGTAGAGCAGATCCAGACCCACTAGTTTCACTCTTAAATCACATTACACACACAAGTGAGTTGCATGAGGCCTGAGCAGCTACAGAGTTAGTGAGTCAGCAGTTAGAGCCGTCGGAGCTTTCACCTACCAGGGGGGTAAGTAAACACACTCAGAGCTTTACAGTTTGACTAAGACATTGTCCCAGGTGTGTCATTTGTAACATTTAACATGTGCATGGGGATGTCTAACTTATTTACATAAACTTAGAGGTTGCATACAGGCTTCATGAACACAATTAAGGTGTTATTTTTACTTAAATATTTTGGAGTTCAATGTTACTGCTCAATTATTTAATGTTAACTTATTGCTCATCCTTTTACATCTGTAAACACTCATTTAAGAAATTTGCCTTGTGTTGGAGTTTCCTCTTCAGTGTTTGGGCCCTTGTGAGACATGCAAGGAAGGTAAATTGCAAATTGATTTGGCTCAAAGTGTGACTGATTGTTTGTCTTTGTGTGACTGATTGGCAAGCTGTTCAGTGTGCATGTACCCTGTCTTTTGCCCAGTGTGTGCTGGAATAGGCTGTAGCCTCTGCTAAACACAGGAACAGGCCATTCATCTTAACTTCATAACAGCCCATTGCCTCAACACACAGACAAACTGTGTACTATAATTTAAACTGAACAGACAATTGCAAGTATAGATTCACTTGTAGTGAAACATCTCCTGTTGTTAAGCCAGTGTCGATCATCGTGCATGTTTCCTGGGGTCATCGGATGTTTTGGCTCTTTCAAATATAGTAAATAAACCCTCACTCAGGCAAACCAGCCAGGGTTGATCGGATCTTAACTTCTGCCCTAGCAGATATTATCAACAAATCCGCCATCTTAATCAATAGCCACCTCAAGGCACTCTCCACAGTGCCTGTATTCTTCCAGATGGCTCTCCTCCTCTCCTCTCCTATGATGTCAAATGCAGCATAGGCTCTGCAGAGAGATGGCTCTGCAAAACCTCTGCATTCAATCTTTCACTTTAGCTGGCATGTAATGCCTCTCCAGCATCTCCTGGATAAGCTTTGGGGTCACAGATCCATATGCATTCGCCAGATTCAAGAACAGTGCTGCCAGGTCCCCTCTGTGGTCCTTGGCATCTATGAGGGTCATCGCACAAGATGCTACCTTTCTTCACTGAGGAGAAATCTGCCAGCTGCTTCTCTATAATGCCAAAGAAGAGCTTCATTAGGGCTGCTTTACTGTAACCTCTAGTCTAAACACGCAACACTGTCTTTGCAATGGCAGTACAACAACCAATACAAGCAGCATCCTGCCTGTTTTTTCTCTGGTATTTTCCTGACCTGATTCATTGTACTTGGCTGGGTGGTATTTTTGTGCTCAGTGCAAAGTGTACATTTGCCAGGCAAGGCGCAAATAGGTGGGAGGTTGATTTACATGACACAAAACTGAGTGTATGGTGTATGCTGAGTTTAGATAAATCAGTACCACATTTCCTGCCCTGCTTATTCCTTTTCAATTTTGGTAACTTTGTCAACAACAGCAAACTTGCAACACTTGCAAGTAAATACCATACAATTATAAAAAAGTAATATAAAATCAAATAATATTTATTATAAATAGTATGCCATTAGATCCATTTAAGTAATGCAGTCTGCACCGGAATTTAACATGAGTGATTTTCATAGTAACAGCTTCACAATACTACATTAATAAACTGAGTTTGTTAAACCCCTGCAGCCATTCGAAGGCAGCAGAATAGATAAGTGTGATACATGCAAGGGCTCCAATTTGAGATTTGCTGTGCCAGACCACAGTCCCTGACAGAATTGGAGTTTAATATACCATGCAAACTGATTTTTAATGGCGGTTTAACACTCAACTGTTGATTGGTTTGCATGTTTGAAGTGCCTCAATCGACAAATTCACACCTGTCGCCTAATCAGAAAGTAATTTTTATGCTCAAGCTTTGAAAAAAATAAATCCCAATGTGGAAAACTGAATCATTTTACATTAAAGGTTAACAAGGTTGTGGAAATCCTGCGTGATTATGTTTGAAAAACAAAATGTAGCATGTTCAACTCTTAATATGTGTGAGTGGCTAGTTTCTGGTTTCAAAGGAGCTTTTGATTTCATGTGCCAAACCAAGCACTTTGAAAATACAAGAAAAGTTTCCACTGATCAGGTCTATTTAGCCTAAATATGGAGGCAAAAACTGTAATCACTTCTTAGGCAGCTTTATCTTGCAGTTGATTTGATTTTCAAGACTGAACTCTAAGTCCCTTTTCTTACACTCTTTTTATTGTGACTGGATTTTCAGCATTACATAATCCAGTCTAATATAAGGCTTTGCACACAGAGAGAAGTTTGGACTACTCTTCAGAGAGAGGGAGAGCTTTTAAGTGTCTGCCACTGACAGTTAAAGAGGCTTCATAGGGACTCCTGAAGCTCTTCCCATAACAGATCAAGACCTCGACTCCCAGTACTCACTAGAGCGCAGGGGAAGCTACACCCAAAGCAACCGAAAACACACATAAAAAGAAGTGAGAGTTGATGTGAGCTTATTTCTCAGATTGTCCCCTAGCACTGGGGATTTTTATTCACTTTATCTTTTCAAAATGAAAACAAATCCCCTATGCTTGAAGTCTGTGATGCACTAATTCATCCTTCAGATCTCTGATAAGATGCTTCACTTTAGTGATGCCTTGAAGTGTCAGCATCTAATGTGCGGGGCTTTAGAAATGAGAAATGAGGCAAGACAAGAACAGCAACATTGATGTGGACATGAGCATTGTTAGTTCTTTTACATGACGTTTTCTCTAAATTTGTCATTATCATCCATTGTTTACTGTGGAATATAAATAATCATATTAGAATGTGTACCACCAAATAACTTTTTAATTAATGGTTGAATTTTAGGTACACTGTTTCCTGTGATAAAAGTATTTGATAAAAGATGGTCATAATTGCCTCTGCCAACATTCCCATTTACTGCTGCTGTACAATTAAATTTATTGCGATGGCAATGAATTAACTTTTTCAGATAACAGCGTGAATCAAAACATAATTAGAAGCATTCCTATATTAGGATGCATTTTTAATAAACAGCTGCAGTATTATATATTTACATTTATATTGTACTTTTAATTGTTGTGGAAGGCTGTAGGATAAAAACTTGCTGAATTTATGGGAATGTCTCTGACATGATCTTTGTGCAGTTGCATCATGTTTGACTGGGATCAAAGATTTTTGCATCTTTTCATTTATCAAGACACTTGAGTGAGCCAATTAATGAAAAAAAAGCATTTGAGCAGTCATAGTGTCAACTGAACTCCTAACTCCGAATTTCTAAACTTCATTAAATGTTCTTATTCACTCTTGCTTTAAGTGTCTATGGCCCCAACTGATTATTTCAGATATAAGAGCAACACAGTAACATGGCTTTAAAATATGTAGTCAGCCGGTGTGTGGGCCTTTTAAGCATAACATGAGCCAACAGCTAAACCAAGATCCACTTAAGAGATTTTTGTCATAATTGGCCAAATGTCAGTTGAAATGCTTTCCTCTGTTCTGAGTGATACATTATGCAGCAGTAGAAGCGAACAGCCTAATGAAAGTCGTGGTTGCAGAGCAGACTAGTATAATATTTATATTTCATGTTGCACTTTATACTGATAAATGCCAAGAAGCTACAAATTGCCCTCAGAGGACACTAAAAAATTAAACGTGAATGACTGGACAGATGTTTGACTTTTGTTCAGTAGCATTAGTCTGTTTGTGCAGCTTCCTTTTCTTACTTATCAGACTACAAAATAACATCCCTAATTTGGCTTCTGACAGCAATTAGCCTTCACTTCACACCCTCCTTTCTGACACAAAATAGCTGAGGCAAGAGCAGACAAGAGAAGGTACTGGCAGGAGATCTGCACATGTCTATTCAGAAATATAATTGCTGTGCACTTTCTGCATCTGTAAGGAAACCAACTAATGATAAGGTTTTTTGCCCAGTCAAACTGACTGCATCCCGTTAATCCTTTTACACACTTCGTAAAGGTCAGGAATCGTCATATGCAGACAATAACTGACAATCATGTTAACAAACCACGAGGTAAATTGCCCAAATCATAGCTACAGTTCTGTTCAATATGTGGATTAAGTTCACATGTAGGAGAACAGCAGAGATGACAAATCTGCCAGATGGCACAGTCTCATCAAACCATGGTGTAAGTCACAAACCAAAACAAACTGAGCAGCATTACTGTATTCTGTTTGGCTGTAGAATTGACTGGGGACATTTGGAGACCCCTTCAAATCAACTAAACATGAGCAACCCAGTAGTTTGTGCACGTGTTCTTCAAAGACTACAAAACCTATTTAGCATCAGACAGCATCATTCTACATCCTTACACAAGAGTGAAAAGCAAAATGGTCCCAAGGAACAGACAGGTTGGTCTAAAGGAGGAAGTAAAGTCTCATGTGTGAATTACAGCTTTAGCTCTTAAAGAACCACAGCAGTGGAGTGACTGCATGGAGTTCTCTGTTCCCCTGATTTATTGCCATATTCAGCAACTGAAACCAGAGCCAAAAGCCCCCGACTTAAAACTTGACTGCATTCAGACAAATGGGTGGGTACTATTGACCGGCTCCACTCTCATAAATGAACCATGACCGATTGGAAAGATACAGAGATCCAGGGGTGTTTTATGTGATAGGTAGGTGTTCTGTTGATGAAAAGAAACAAATAAAAGGCACTGCAACTTAATTTTCAATTTTAGAGTCTTAACAAAGGGCTTTTGCTTTCACATTTTCAGCGTGTTGTTCTGTTAAAATGCATTGATTTTCGTTATACATGCTTGCTGCCAGTGAATTAAATTATCATTATACATGGCTGCCAGTGAATTAAATTATCTAGATACAGCAATAGTTTGATTTGCAGCTCCTTAAGACATCTTTCTCTCTTAGTGGGGGAGTAAGCATGGGCCTGCTGACACACAGCTCTCCAAATTAGAAAGCCACATTGGCATATAGCCACCTGCAAACAACCTAGAAACCTATGGGACTCCTCAGTCTGAAGAGAGCAGTTAGCCGTGACTGAATCAATTAGCATCTGCCATGACCTTTTCTTATTCAATACCCACAGTACCACAAAATATTGAAATGTTGAGAAGAACCATGCCACCACTTCACACTATCACACCAACCGCCTGCACCGTGCCCTCACCATCACATCCCTTTAGAGAACGGCTAACGTCAGCACAATCTGCTGCTTGATGCTCACACTGTGTAACCTGATGGTAACAGCCAGGACACGCAGCCAACAAGTGAATGGACCAGATCCCGTTAGCAAGCTCAAAAAGCTTTGAGTCAAGAAAATGGATTAGTGATCTGGTCCCTATTTTGTAGGTCTGAAAACAGGTGGGTGTTTTTATGCTGAAACAAACATGTATTACCTCTATCAATATTGGTTTTTATGACATGGATGATTTCTTACTTTAATCCATTGTTTAGTAGCTACATGAACTGAATAAAGCACATGATTCACAAATACTAAATATACATACACAGCTGGCGAAACACATTCCCTAGAAATATATTACAAAAGCAAACAGGTATCATTGAGAATTTTTGTTGAGCAAGAAAAGGAAGATCGCCAGAACAGTAATCTATGTAGGTTTTTGCAATTTTCACTATTTTCAGAGAGCAAAACTGCCATTAATCACATTCCTTTGATACAATCGTCAGCCTTAAATGTCATTATTTAATTATAAGTAGCGTAGTCAATAAATTGGCAGAAAGCCCCTCATGATTTCTCAAAGGTGACAAAAAGTGACATCTTTAGAAAATTTTAACTAACAGAGCCCAAAAACTGACAAATCTTTACATCTCAGAGGCTGTAACTTGGCTGAAACTTGAAAAATAGTACTAAAATAAGTAATAAATTATCATTAACTTTTCTGTCAAGTCATCCATCAACTGTTTCAGCTATAAAACTGACATTAACTTGTTCATGCTACTTCTACAGCATAACAATAGAACTATGTTTAAAGTGCTTCGTAGAATATTTGTGTCACTGGGTAAAAAAAAAAAATCCATAATTATCCTTTCAGCATATTGTAATTCTAGTGATATGAGACTTCTGCGTCTACGCTGTACCTGTGTTTTATGGCTGTAGACACACATACTTTGGCTAATTACAGGCATTTTAAGACAGTTAGGGGGTTTACTTACATGATTGTTAGCTGTAATTACCAACTGTTGATCAGATTCAGTCAGACACAACCTCAACATCATTTTACTGCTCTACTCCATGTCTCAATGCAGAGGCTTTGCTTTTCCATAATAGCATAAAATGTGTTTGGGGAGAAAACCACAGAAAGAAGGTGCATGTTTTACGATTGTGGCATTTTCTCCCCCTGATATTCGTTTTCCGCAACTTTAAGCGATGATAAAGCGATCATAACCTTCTGTAAGACATACGGCAGACTCATCCAGCTACCCCCGGGCTAATGGCTTTGGAGAGTTTTCAGAGGCATTTATTGGCACCTTCACATAAAGCCTCTGAATGTCCCAAGTACTGTCCAAGACAGTTATCATATAAACTTGTCAACAAATCCCTAAGTCAAAACAATGAGTCACAATGAAATTAACAAGCTCAGTTTTACACAATCCAATTACTCAAGCTTAAGTACTTCTAAGAGATGTCTCCATATATAACCACTGGCAAATCAATCCCTTGCTTTAAATTGATCACACTTGTTTGGCAGCTAGATGTATGACACTATCGTAACCATGTTGACCACATAACTTGAATTCTTAAAGCTTGTGTAAAACAACAAAGGACAACTACTCGGGCCAGTTAATCAGTGTAATTAGCCATGTTGAGAGATATCCAAAATAAGTTTTATTTTAGTCTAGATCTGATCTCAGGAGTGGTCTTGTCAAAACAACCACGAGCCTGAAGAGGAGAAGGTTTGGTTACCAGCATGCCAAACCAATTATTGGAATGGAATTATATGTTTCATAGCTCCATTCTCAAATCAATTTTACACTACACACACGATAATAATGCAATGACAGTTGTTGTTGCACATAAGGCAAGAAAATAAAACGCTGTCTGTGTGGCTTTTGAGGTTTGATGTATTTTGGAGTTTTATTTCAGGTTAAAACAAGGAAATACATATTCTGTGTGTAAACTATGTTACTGCTGCTGCTGCTATGTTCAGTTACACAAGTTGAAAAGACATATTTATTCAGATTTTGTTAATGTTAACTTTTACTTTGAATTAAATCTTACATCTAACTCATGTGCCAATTGAAACAAATCAAAACACTTTTATATGTGTTCATTATACATGCCATGCTTGTGAGTTTTACCTTTGACTAATATTAAATGGGTAAGTAATCATGCTTCATTTCCAGAGCATCAATAACCCTCTATTCAACAGCAGAGGGAGATGTATAATTACAAAACATTACTTTAATCTCAAACAGTCCTGGCAGCTGCTAAAATATAATATTTATATCTTTAAATGTAGATGAATGATTTATCAGTAGAGATGGTTAATCACATATCTAACAGACCATAGACCCTCATTTAAATCATGCATAAAGCAGCCGCACACAAACAATGACAAATTATGAAAAAGTAATTTCTACAATATATAGCAATATGTTCTCAGTCCCTAACAAAGCTGGGAGTTTCTGAGCAGCTCCTGGGTAATGCTTTTTCACTTGCCAACATGCAGCCTGCATGCTTTGTGGGGGATGACATGGCTGTTGCTTCCTCTTAAAAAAGCATGAATGTAGTCCCCAAGTCTGCTTTGCGCTGAGAAGCTGGGATAAAATACTGGAATATAAAATTACTGCCTTTCTGTTGGACTGGCTGGCAACCTGCCACATGAAGCTCGTCAAATTCATGAGGAAGTCAAAGAAGGAGTGGGGATTCAGTGAGGATAATAAGGCATAATATCCTAAATTCACAGCCTGCATATTGCAATTCTTCAATCATACTCCAGAAGCATTGATGTACTTTGGCAAAGAAAATCTGCAGTGTAAAAAAAAAAAATGTATACATGCTGCACGACAACAGTATTCTGCTCTATAATGCAAAACAAAAAAAAATTAATTATATCATTACACCTAAAACATTCATGGCAGCAACAGATGATGAATCGATGTCTGAATGACAGCTCTTGTGATTTCTTTTGATCAGTAACTGTATCACTAAGAAGAAGAAAGATGTAAAATATGAAACACAGCACTGTTCAAAGCCTGTAACACAACAAACTACTAATGTAATTCATGTAGATCCTGGTCTTCAAACAGAGAGGGGCATATACTGAACAAAGCAAAGTGTTTTAGTGGACATGGAGGATATACCACATTGTCTCCAGCCCACACAGCCGCAGCAAATGAGCATACTGGGGATAAAATGTTCAAACACATTCAATAGGCACAGACTTTAAAAGCAGTGTCTTTTCATATTCCTGTAATACCATAGGCTGGCATGTACCTCAGAATTTTTTACATCTACTTAGGAAAAATGTCATTTTAAAATGTGAGTAGACCGTATAAACCTAAACATAGAGGATAACTGTCAGAAAAGGAGAACATATTATACTTTGGCTCAACTCTCCAACTAGGCTCTGCTTTGAGCAGTGCAAGTCAGAATAAATAAAAACAGTTCGCAAGAAGACAGCAACCACACTTTGCCCATGTCTGTCTATTTGCACAACATTCTTGTTTAATCATTAACCTTGGTGATAGGCCTCTACTGTAAAGAGACTAGGAGTAAAGGTTCTAAATTTACAGCCTTGAACTATTTACATTTTATGCATCATGTGTTTTCAGGACATTTTAGGGAGTTTTTTCCTTAAGATAAAACAAAAATGTAATTGTTTATATTTAAGAGGCTCTCCACTCCATGGCATGCAAAAGTTTACAATTCATGTGGCATGATCAGACACTGTTGGGAGATGTTTTTATTCTGATAGATAGCGTCCGACTCACTTGATAAAACAGCGTGCTCCCTCGAAAGTATATCCCTCTTCCCATCCAGTGGGTAGATCTGTGAAGAAGAGATGGTGGGAACAAACAGATGTGTGTTTTAAATTAACTTGAGCTTTAGTATGCCTTCCCAGCTGTCAGTTCAAGAGCTGAGATGCTGCAGCCAGTTAGTCACATTAGTTAAAACACAATGCAGACACTAATAGACTGTAGATTTGTACCTATAGATGAGGCTGGTCAGATGGTAGGTGAGCATTTAATATGGTGGTTTGAATTCCTTCATCAATGTAAGCTAATCTGAGCTAACCTTTCCTGGCTTTGTACTGTAGTATTTATTCCATTAGATGTAGTGTTTCTGTTCACTGTGGTCAACTATAGTCTAAAAATGTAAGCTGCTGTGTACTACATAACAACAGTAAATTAATTCATCATAACACAATGGTGAT
Organism: Ostorhinchus angustatus; assembly: GCA_029822955.1. Taxonomy (NCBI): domain Eukaryota; kingdom Metazoa; phylum Chordata; class Actinopteri; order Kurtiformes; family Apogonidae; genus Ostorhinchus; species Ostorhinchus angustatus. Next base: position 17,996,718 of record JAPTMW010000024.1, on the reverse strand, counting down.
TGCTGGTAAAAGTCACATTTGCGGAAATACAATGCAGTCAGATTTTTACATATAGATAAGACTGATTATATAGTGTCCAATAGTGGTTTGGAGTTCTTTAAAGGAATATGCTAATTTTAAGGATTTACATCTAACCTTTACTGGCTGTGTGTGTACTGTATACACTACCTGACCATTGCATTCATTACTAGGCTGTGTTTCTGTTCACTGTGGTCAACTACAGCCTATAGATTTGAGCTGCTACACACTAAATGACAACACTAAGTTAATACATCATTCACGGCTGCTGGTAAAAGTCAACAAGTCCTCAAGTTGCTAACATTAACTTGACGTGAAGAGGCTCACGCGGAAGAAGCACGAGCCGGGCAGAGGTGGGCACGAGGGGGGTTCACTTTTTTACAGCACGAGCGCCAAAAGCCCACTGATGCATTCAGAAACACTGCATGGGGATGTCACAGCCTCTCCTCAGTGTGGGAAATATCGCTTTGGGATTCAGGCAACAACAACAACAACAACAGCAACACATGACAAGAAACACGAGGGACGTCAAAGCCCGCAGAGAAACTTGACCATCGTGACGTGACACCTTACCTGGAGTTTTTCTGTGTCCGGTTATGACCGCCTCGCCACTTACGGGATGCAGCCAGGTTGTACTCTTGGCTTCTTCGCTGTTAAAAGACAAATGGAAGCGCATTCATTATTTCACGCTGAGTTTGTTCGAAGCACAAACCGATAGAGATAACTTGGACCGTGTTCTCCGAAGGGATAATTACTTCGAGAAGAAGACGCGTCCATCTCGTGTGACCCCGTAACTCCATGAAGAAGGGAGACAAGAAATCCACTCGGGTTGTAGATCCGCCGCCATGTCTGGCAATACTGTATGACACTCGCGCGGCTCCGCTCTCCCAGGCAGCGCGTACACGGAAACCTTGGCAACGGCGGATCTGAGAGGAGGGCAGGAGCCCAGGGGGTAGGGCACACAGGTACACTCAATTCATTTGTCTGGGAGATGGTATCAATGAAACGCTTATAAACACACTACCTACCATATCAGATTTTACTTCTCTTTGTGACAAATTGTTCTTCATCTGCCCTGAAAGCTTAATTTTCTCGTTTGTTTGACTGTGCTAAATTTCCTTCTTTGTACCTTATGGCTTTGGATGCACATCATTTAGTATTCTAGGGGGGCAGGGCTATTGATACAGGGCCAGATAAACCTGCAAGGGACCTCCAGGCAGAAAATGAGCAGCTGAGCGTCTGTTTACCCCCACTCTTTGCAATCTTTGTACATTGTGTGCATTTTCTTTTCCTAAGGTGAAATACTAGCCAGCCTCAGATGTTTGCTGTTTATTTGATCATGCCATCCAGTAGGCGTTTGCAGCACTAAGCAGGCAACTGGCTCTGAAGGCCATTGTTTATTAACAGAAATGGTCAAAAATTAGACTTTTATCTAACAGATCAGAAATTAGGGGGAAAAAGTCCACTGTGTTTATGGGGGAATCTAATTACTAAACTGGGATATAATATCAATAATTCTGTTTTCATTTCTCTGTAATGACTAGAATATATAGATATTATGTGTTTTTGTTTGCTTAGAATTTGCTGTTTATCTACAGAAGGTGCCCACCATGTTTCCACAGAGGCTCCAAACAGATTTCCTCTCCTTTTTTTCCATTTTAAGATGAAATCCCCTGTTAAGATGCATTACTGTCACCCATGAGTGTTTACTAAATCCTTGACTAAAAGCACAGCACAGACAAAATAAATACTGTCTTCGATGAGGGACTACTGGAACTTATGAAATATTAGACAGTGACCCTTTAAAGGTTACATTTTGCATTAAAATTTGTAAACTTTTAAGTTATTTTTCTGAGATTTAAGCACTTAAATCTCCTAGAGTAATTTGTAATTCCCTTCAGTGCAATGAGCTGTTTTCATTAAATGTCATTTTTTCTGTGTTGTGGAGTGTAATGATGTTTTCAGTTATCAATGGCAGAAAACACCGTAAACACTCGATAAAATGAATGGATGAAATTACATCGTGAAACATAATTATGTCAGCAATGTGAATACAATTTTAATCCCTTAGCTAGTCTGTCATGTCCAATATATTTTCATGTGTAATGGTGGTAAAAACAGTAATTCCCACAATCCCATGCTTTTTTTATGACATCATCAAACTATGACTTGTGATTGTTTTGATTGGGAGACCCCTAGTGGCAGAGAGTACATACTGTGTATTTAATTATGCTGCGCTCATTGATCACATTTTCTTCACTGAAGTACTTATTTACTCGGACCACAGTGAGCTAATTTAGAGGAATCAGTTGGAGCCCATTTGGCAATTTTTCTCCCCTGGGACCCCTTTCTTGTTAATTCAAACACAGCAACATGTGAGTAGTGATCAAAGCCTCTAAGATGCTGATGTTTGTGGGGGGGGCACACACACACTGCACTAATGAACACATTTTCACCTCTACCATCAGTTCTGGGTCTCCACCCTCTGTCATTGTGCAGTGAAATTGCAGCATCAGCCTTTCACACCATACAAAGACAAGTCATCCAACACCACTGTGCCTGGGCTGTTTGTTGGCATCGTGTTGCATTGTGTTCTGGATAAATGGTACACCACTGTTTTTGAGGGGGCCGTTGCTGGTGGGAGGTGAACATATCTGCCAACTGCCAGGTCATCCACTTTGGAGAATAACACCAAAAGGAGGGGAAGCAGTTAGGCTGTCAGTCCTCACCTGGTCAAATGTCAAACACTGAGCTCTTTGTTTTTCTACCTACCAGAGCAGTCACAGCACGGCTTCCCAAAGGCTTGAAAAAGAGGTCTTTTTTTCCCTCGGGTAGTTTAGACAATGGTTTATGACAAGAACATAAGAACATTCAACAAAGCTGAACTTTATGTACCTATGTGGTTAACCTATTGACATGAGATAAAGTGCAGAGGCGGTGCTGCTGCATACATGCACAAATAATTACAGTCCATTCCCAAACTGAAGCTGCTGATGCACTTACAATCATGTTTGAAAGGAAATAAAAAGGAACTGTTAGGAAAATAAAAAAAGCAAAAAAAACAAAGCTCTTAGGCACCTTACGGCTTCCCTCTCATTTACTATTAATAAGGCCTATTAAAGTATAAATGATTGAATTAGAGCCTGATAGCTACCTCTGTGTGCTATACTCATGGGATGTGAAAGTAAGGTGGTGTCTGAAAGCCAGGGCTTCTGAGGTTTCCTTCAGGTGATGAATCTGTGTTTGGGGCCTGTTTTTATTTATGTAATTAAAAAATAAAAAAACAGACACAATGAAGAACAGAGAAACATGCAAGCACTGTTTTTTATTTCTGACTTTAATATTATATGTTAACCTACAACATGCCACACAAATCTAAGTTACATAATAATAGCCACATTATTCAAAAGCAATCTGAAAAACATATACTTTTTTCCCCAAGGGTCAGAGGGCATTGCACTGTAAAGTCCCTTGAGGTGAGTTTGTGGGTTATCGCATTAGGTTATATCAATAAAATTGACTTGACTTGAAAACTTAGTAGCTGTACTTGTTAATACAAGTTTGCATGAGTCTGTTTTAAAGGTCCAACAGCATTAATATAACATGGAATCCAGCCTTGTGGGTTGGTCCATGTAATTCTTTTTGTGCTAGGCACACATTTTCCAACTGCAGCTCACAGTTGCCAAGGTGAATTATACTAAATGAGCTTCTATAAATTATGCTGACAATCCATTCGCACCAATATACTTAAGATTAAGGAGGTGCCAATAAGAGTGACCAAGACTAGTCTTGCGCTGAAAACATGCATAATGCTATGCACAAACAGCATCTAGTTGGGGAATAGAAAATGAAACAAGCCAAACAGAGTGTAAAAGCAGATCTGAGGCCATTAACTCCAAGACCCCATGCAGATTTATTCTAGCTGTTTATTCATTTTGTCTGATGTCTCCAGGACTCTTTAAATGTCACACTATACTTAACCAAAGCTGATACTGTTACACAAATACTGAAGTGACACAGCAGGCCTTGAAAATAACTGAAGCCTTTTAACATTTTGCGGTCAGAGTTGTGAATATAAGACTACTTTATAACTCCTTTCTAGTCATGTTACAAAAGAAGAAACAGGATTATATAACAAAGGGAGAACAAGCCTCTCAAAGACTCATTTGAACTCAAAAAATAATGTCCTTAAGGAGACCCAGGGTCCGAATAAGTGAATAAATGGAATGAAGGGTGAGTTTTGAGCTTGTGCATTGTGTTGTGTCTGGTTATTGTGAGAAGCTTTCTTACATAATTGCTTCATGCTCAGCGAGGCAAGCGTTCTCTGCTCAGCGACACAGGCCAGACTTGAGGCATCAGAATGTAATTAATGGTTGCACATTATCAAGCAGCTGTTAGAGTGCTTTGTTCTGGTGCCAGCTCAGCAGTAGCCTCGTGCCTGTCTGTGCTAGGTAAGGGGGGGATTCTCTCTTACTGGAGCTATTCTACATCTGTATAAACCTCTCATCTGCCCGAATCAAAAGCTTGTAGAGAGCAGGGTCGATGAGAGTGCTTTTTAATTAGCTAGGCTATCATTGTGATTGTCGACCCTTTTTTTCCAATCATATTGCCACTTTATTATCACTGAGATGTACTTAATTATTTTATCATTAAATAAAAATAGAATTGCCAACACAGCTAGAGGCTAGTTAATTTTCAGCATGGTTAAAGAACAGCATACAAAGAGGAAAAATTATGTTCTTAGCTCAATAACTTCCTATGGTTCTGTAGTGTTTATTCCAGTCCTTTCTCAATCATGTGAACATGATGTCATCTGTGCTTCTCCGATTTCAACACATAGTATCATTTGACAGGCATGCATAACCCACAAACCAGTACAGCTATTAAGGCCAGTCAAGTCAGCAGTCGAGGGTAATAGGCAGCTTTGGAAAACTGGTATTCATTCATTTGTAGCTGCATCAGGACTCTGTAGTAGCAAAACAGAGGACAGAAATGTGGGTCACTAGGTTTTGAAAAGTTGTGGGAAGAAGATTCTTGAAGGAGGTGTAATTCTCAACAAACTTCGTCTGACTCATTAAACACATTTCCCTGAATCACTGCTAGTCACAGTCTGACAAAAAAAAAAACAACAACTCACAAATGGTCGTCTGTTCACCATAGTGATGACCTCATTGGATCCATAGCCCTTTTGGGTGCCATCCAAATGTTTTTCTTTCCAAGTTTTATGAGATTTCCTCTCCTGATATGTGTCATTAAGGCTGAATGAGTGGGTACTCTATTTTGTAATTAGGGGATGCTGTAAGTGGACTGAGTCAGTTGGAGCTAAAGCGACTACAGGAGGAGATGCATCACAGCTCTGTTAGTGCTAGAAAAAAAGGTTGAGCAAACCCACATTTCACAGTCCTGCTGGATTTTATTTACTATGTAAAGCAAAAACATAGCTGAACTCGTATTTAATGTGGAGTCATGTTTATTCATGTTTAGGAACTATAGAGGCTGACTGTGCTTCTTTCCACAGAGCCCCAGACTTGTGGTTTGGAGTCTTAGCTATGAGACAAACAACCAAGGTAATGGAAAAATGCAGAAATACAACATCATACATCTTTAAGAACAAGCCAGGGCTGAAGTGCTTTCAAGACTAATGTGTTTTAAATAAATAAAATGAGGTTTTCTTTCCTACATGTTGGCAATATTTGTTTAGACAAGGTTAATTAACATAACCTGCTTTCCGCCAGCTCTCCCCTAAAGTACTTTGCTAATTACTTATATGCTCTCAGTAAATCCTACAAAAGGCCACTGTAAATTCACTGGACTTTAAATCATCCACATGTAACATGAGTGGGTTCCCCATCGATTGCAGCTGGCATCATTACTCAAAAGATCTTCCAGCAGTGTTTAAGTAATTGATTAAGATGAACATTGATCAGGGTTTTAGCTGCTCTCATATAAATACCCTACATGTGATTCCCTACTATGTAGCGCCCAAGTGCTGACATCACAAATCCAGACGTGCAGCACCGCCTGGTTCCATCTCATAAGTGCTCATTTCTGCCTATACCTGCCATTAAATTTATGCTTAAGTAGCAGATTATAGATCAGTCCTTGAGTAGCGACTACAGGCCAAGGGCTACTATGAAAGTGCTGTTTCAGAGCCATAATAATCTCACTCAGTGGGAGTGGACAGCACTGCATTCCTCTGCAGACATAGTTAACATCTAAGCTGATGTGCAGTGTTAATAAAGGCATCAGTGTGAAACCATGACGAAATCCATTCAGTCTGAGCACGATGAAACTTTGTCCGTTTTTTTCTACAGAAGCTGATGACATACAGTAGAGTTTACTGTATGACTTTGAAACCACAACATCTGTTTGGTTTTGCAATATTCAGCATGTCTCAGCATGCAGTCCTCCCCTGGTGACACACATCCTGTGTCTGATGGGAAAGCAGAGCACTGTGACAAACAAGAGCATCTTCTCAGGGCAGCGAGGGTCATGTGAGCGACACTATGAAAGGCTCCAGTCTAGGGATATTTCTTTGAATGCAGATGGCAAGAATTCTTCAGAGAGAACACTGATATTCCCAAATGATCCCTGACAAAGTAAACAAGTAAACTTCTGGTAGTCTTATTGTCCCTCCGACTCTGTTATGCAACTACTGTCAAATTCAAAAGGACAGTTGTTGTCTGTTTGCTTTAATGTAGAAGAAAAGTGGAAGAAAAAGCTTTATGCATAGAATATTGTCTTTTGAAATACATGAAAAGATATCAAGAAAAATATACACAACCAAAACTATATTATTCTACATAAGAACAACGAAGAAAACAATAAACATATATGCCTTACAGAACCAGAACTAGACTGAAAATATAGTATATTTCACCCTGTCCAGCTGAAGCAACTTCAGTGTTATTAATCATGTAAAAAGTGAAAGTCAAGGGCTGAATTAAATACTGTAGAAGAAAGGAAACATGCAGTCGGTTTGACACCACAGTACACATATTTATGTATGAACATCTGTTCCGCTTGGGGCTATTTTGGCATTGAAGTTTTTAAAATTCAAGGTCGCGTAAAAACTGCATGATCTGCACAACACTTTGCATGATCAAAGTGTCATCATGACTTCAGGGAGCTGTTATTGGACTTAAATGAAAATCTTTAGTTGTTCCCAAGTGCCTTGTGGTGAAGTAGAACGTTGGCACTCTGTATAAACCAAACAGACAACGGAGGTTATTGTGAAATATTGCATTTCCACAAGCTACAGTTACTCTGCATGAGCAACACATGAGTCAGTCTATGTGGGAATTGTAAATAGTAAATTTATCAGGAAAATTAATAACTTGCAGGATGTGAGGGAAACCTTATCTGTCACAAATATGTCGTTAAAAAAAACACTTATTTAATTTTTATTTTGACAGTCTGACCCACATGTTTTGGCACAAAGTAAATGAGCTCTCTGCTGAGACAGAGACACATCTGAGTAGGCGAAGCTCTGCTTTATTTATTTGTTTACATAATGACAACACACTCTAGTAACTTCCAAGGATGGATGTGACTGTGATTTATGAACGATGCTGTCAGGGACCAGACAGTTTTATACCAGTCATCATCTTATGCAAATGTGATGCACAGACATTTAATGTGTAGTGATCTATCCTTGGAGACCTCATGAGGCTTGCAGTATACAAAATGTTAATAAAACAACCGGAGCAAAATGGAAACTGCAGTCATTATGTGTCAGAAGTCAGCAATGAAACTCCCACACTATGGCTTAATTTACTGGAATACGAAAATAAACACAGAAAACAAGTTCAAAAGGGAAACCTATAAGAATGATGTGCCAATCATAAGTTTTTGCACAGTTTCAGTCATAAAGTCACAATAAATGTATTTTTAAATTAATTAATACTTGTGTGTGTGTGTGTGTGTGTATATATATATATATATATATATATATATATATTTACATATATATAATATTCACACATCATAATAAAAAAATCCCTTCCACACAATAAAATTAAATAGACAAAGATAAATGATTTAAAACGTTTTCTTTTTCCTGTAGAAGGAGTTTGTTTCTTATCAAACTGCTCATTTCTTTACACTCCCACTCCTTTTGTTTTGAGATGTTGTTAGTTAATTGTTTTCTTAGTCAGCATTTACCAAATACAGTACCATATCAAAAAAACAAAAACATAAATACTTAGTTTAATCATGAGGAAACACGACCAGTGTCAGCAACAATGAGAGAGCTAGGTAAATTGGATCTGAATCGATGAGTGGGAGTGATGGGTTGTGGGAAATGTGAGTTCATTTCCTCTCTCGACAAGGTTCAGTAAACAAAAGTGTGCTACATCAACATTCAGACATTTACTGTGCATCACACAGACACAAAGAATGTTTAATCTCGCTCATTGTAATGAAAGAAGGGAAAATAAAATGCATAAAAGCTCAAACACAATGTTAAATATCCTGTGATTTAACTGCCTTTGACAGTATTCCCCAGTAACATGAGATCTTCAGTCCTGGACATGTCTTTGTGCAGCAGTATGTGTGTGTTTGCAGAGAAATCTAAATTTGTCAGTATATGTTGGCGAGGCAGTAGAACACAGCTGAGTCCTGTGGAGAGGTTGTGTCTGGGCCACTAAACATGTCCGTGTGCTGAGTACGATTAGATGCGCCAGACCATCTGCTTTCTACAACGGGACGCTAAAGAGCAAGTGGGAAAGGCAAGAGTTTCTTGTGGCAGCTTCCCTAATCAATGAGTATTGATTCCTCACTTATCTCAAATACAGCCTGGCTGATGAGATGTCACACATCTGCCCTCCTGCAGTGAGGGAGAGTGCGGGGGTGTGAGCTGCATATGCACTGTGCTGTGTTACCAATGCTGCACTAAATGTACACAACTGAAATACGAGCATATCTGTGGAAATGAGCAAGTATGGGAGTAAACCGGCAGACACAAAGAAGCACAAATCACAGAGATTCACATCTGTAGACGTGTAGATGTACAGGAGGTAGCCATTAGAGTATTCCCCTTTTCCAGATTCAGCTCATCAAAGCTTGCATAGACAGTTATCCCCTTGCTGTCCTGCTCAACATCCATCTCTAAACCTCCCTCGGCTGCTCTCACTCTCTCTTGTTGCAGGCAGACAATTAATCAGTGCTTTGTCGGCCGGATGGCTCACATTCACTGCAGCTGCTGTGCTCAGCAGAAAGGTAAAATAAATAAAGGGCAAGCACGCCCTCTAAACTGACAGCCGTGCCGACGGATGGACGGACGGACAGACGGATGGATGAACAGGCACTCATGACAATGGTGGCTTTGACGGCAATATCCTTTTTCAGAGCTTCAAGTGATATGACATACTCTGACAGAAATGGTTATTGTTATTGTCATTGTTATAGTAATCGTTGTTGTTATTGCCCACTACAGGTGGGATGGCACCAGTGACAGTAGCATGAACTTTGGTGACAGGTGAAAATAAAACAATAATAGGTTCATGCAGAAAAAAACAACAACTCATGCTTCAGAATGAAGTGTTGGCACTGTACATACATTCAATTTATATGTACATTCTTTACATCAACAATTCTACTAGTATATTATTAACTTTTAAGCGCCAGTTGTTGTTTTTCTATATAAAATTTTGATATCAGGATTTCAAATAGCTGTTTCATTCAGTTATGTTGCTTGTCACAATATTGCAACTTTGGCGCTTAAAGTGTTAATATAATGTTTCAATGAGGTTCCTTTGATTTAAATATAAATGTGAATTATTCATAGATGGCATATTTTGGTTGTTTTCTGCCAAAAGGACTACTAATTCCATTTACAATAAGAGGTGATTGTGACATCAGTGTTATTTACGTTTTTATGGATGGGGCTTTGTTTGGACAAACACTTTACAAAGATGCGATAAAGAAAATTACTTGCAATGTACTGTACTTCTTAATACTTAAAGGTTCAATTTGTTCCATTTACATGTGTTTAAGTGAAGTTTGTCCCCATCAATTGTTGACAACAGCTCCATTTCATGAAATGTTAGATCATTTTCTAGCATTTATTTCTAATTATTCATACATGACTTGAAAAAGTAATCAGTACATGTACATTTTATTGCATAATGTTGCATATTACACTTTTAAATGAAGCCACTAGAGTAATTTCATTTTCAAGCCCAAAAACCAGGAGCCAGGATGGGAACTCCACTGTGTGATGCCAAAGTCCTGGATTTTGTGGATCTACCATCAAGGGAAGGCACAAAAAAAAAAAAAAAAAAAAAATTGGCTGATTCTTCAATGGCAAATTGCATTAGCATTATACAAAACATTAGCATAAATGTTCAGTGCCATCTTTTTATTCTGGCAGGTGGGTTGCAAAAAAGCCAAATGAGCACAATTTATAACCTGAGATCAAATAGCCAACAGCAGCTTTTGGATCATGATGACACTGCGCTGAATGTGCTTTAATACTGTTGCTCCCTCTCCTACTTAATTTCAACATTCAAGCTGAATTCTTCAGCGTGAGGACATCTTCTCTGTCTAATCCTTACTATATGGAGAGTTGTATTGTCACTGCACAAACACGCTATAAATAGTAGATTTCAGAGGCTGAGGATTGGTATTATGATTTAAATGAGAGGGGAAAATCACATTTTATTTCATTTTCCAGCTGTTTTGTGGCATAATGAGTGTTCACATCACAATTTCTGATATGAGAATTGACAACGGTAATCCATTTTACACCGAACAGATAGAGCATGCAGTGGTGGAAAAATGATAGTTCCAGTGAATTTTATCTGAAATTGCTCAGTGACTGACATAGAAGAAGGTGGGAAGTTGTGATCATGAGAAATCTTAATCACAACTCAGGGAGCAGACAACTTCATGAACAATGAAATCTCTTTGTAAGAGTTGATATATTTTAGACAAAAGCTGATTTATCAGTGGTGTTTCTGCTTTGTCCTATGGCATTTTTGATATCCTTTTTCAAGCTTTAAAGAAATCCTCAGTGTCTCCTTCCATACCAGAGCAGTTGCATCACTCTTGCACAAGCCTGAATTTCTGCTTCACTCCCTGATGTCCACTGCCCCCACTGATCCTGAGCACTACTTTTCTCTATAGTGTATACCAACTCCCCCACTGTTAATGAGTTCACAGTGGAGACACAGGACCCAAATACAATAGCTTATGAGTTTTTGGACATACAGACCATCAAAAGTCATCATAAACAATGGTTATGCAATCCAGTACTAACGCCTGTGTGTATCATGTGACTAAAACAG
>JAPTMW010000024.1:17863235-17879080 GCA_029822955.1 Ostorhinchus angustatus | reverse complement strand
TGTTACTTTCTATTTTTTCTCATATGCTGTATATGCTGGTGCATCTCTGTCACAGCCAGTGGTGGGTTAAATGACACTTAGTGAAGTGTACCATTTCCCCTAGCAAAAACTCTCCCTGCCTGCCGTGCACATGTCAGCCCATGATGCCTGATGGGTGAGAGCTAGCATGCAGGGCAGCATGTTGGCTTGCTGCAGGAAGGTGTGAGGGCGTGGGGCGGCTGCAGAAACATGCTCCGGTTTGAGGTCCTTCTCATTAATGGAAAAATGCGCTGACAGACACGGTGCATGAGGCTTGTTAATTACTCCCAAGCAGGAACACTATCTATCATCTCCCCTCTTTTATCTCTCTACCTCTTGCAGTGCTGCTTACTATGTTCCCTTGCTTTCTGCTGTCCAGTGTGTATTTGTGTGTCTGCATACATGTTTGTGTGAATACGTCGCACTCAGAACAGATGGACTGGGGTCTCTGTAGCAGTCAGAGGCATGGCATTCACCTGTGTCTTGACTTGAAGTTGTACAACACACAGCATGTGGCATCATTTGACATATGACAAGTGACAGCAGTCAAAGCATATACACATACACTTATAAACCAATTACAGGAGTACTGATATCCTCAAAATACACACCATTTCCAGCTAAGACGTAAGCTGCTGCTAAAACAAAACCTTACCTTCTATACTGACCCAACATTCAATTGAATTAATGTGTTTTAGTTAAGGAATTCTGTTTTTTAAATTTTTTAAGATCATTTTAAGAGATCACTATAAAAGTTAATGGCTCCTGTAAACTAATGACTAGTGTTTGTTGGTTTACAGCAGCTTTAGGCTTTCCTGACTTCCTACTGCAACTTGAATGTTTTCTTGCACAAGATGCAGTGGGCTTCATCATTATTTTTTCTAGAAAGCTTCATTTAAGCACTAAACAAGCCAGATCTTCTTAAAGTTGCACTTACCCATATAGGCCAGTGTAGCATTAACAATTTTAACTATTTTTTGATCATTTTCAAACTGGATTTGAGACAATTTGATGCCTAAAATAGATATTACCAGGTTTACAACTCTTAAAACATGTTCTTGCAGGTTAAGTTTAAGTAGGTTCACAGCCTAGTGACAAATGTAAATGCATGATTTAGTCACTGATAAAGACGTCTTCTTGATTTACTTTGATGGTGGACTCTCAAAGTCTTCTTCCCAGTAGCTTCTCCCTTCTTCACGGTGCAGATCAACATCTCTGGTGGAGGCAAAGGTATGGCCGCCTCCTTCACCACCGTGGAAATATAAGGCATTGCCCTCTGACTGGCATGCATGCTGGTTAAAAAGGACAAAAGTTTGTTAACATACAAAATCTGTAAAGACAAAAGGCTTAAAAGATGTGAAAAAAACGGCTAAGGCTTTAACATGTCATAGAACAGAAGGAGTGACATTTGTCTTCCCAGCAAGTTCTTTATTAATGTCATTAACCCTGCAAATACAAGACTTTGATCCCCTGTTAATGAACTCCATGTGTTAAATCCTTATTAAAGTCAATGGGTGTACCTTAACAGTCGCTCCAGGGAAGAAGAGCCAGTTGGCAGTGTCTGGTGGGTCCAAGTTGTCCTCCATGAGGGGGGCTTTATGAGCAGCATTAACCAGCAGGACATTGTCCAGGCCCCAGCAGGACTCATAACCCTCAGGTCCTTGGGGGGCCTCTTGAGACCAGCGGAGACGGACACCATCAGCCCTGGAGTGCAGAGGCAGGGGAAGCAGGTGGACCACAGTGCTGCTGTTGGTAGGGGCTCTAAAAAGAAAAGCATACACAGACTGTGGTCAGTGAATGCATTTGCAGCTGTATATTGGTAATGTACATGAACTTAAGGTTAAAAAAGGGTTAAGTAAGTCACAGTTGAAGATAGAGTTCAAAACATCATGATTATGATTGTAGCACAACTATTCTGTGGAAACCACATATTTCTAAAAAGCCAACTTTTTGTGACCACAGTTTCAGAAGTAGGAACATTTTCTCAAGACATAAAGGAACACTTAATCCTTCGGGGGCAGTGAATGTTTCCAACAAATGGAAAGGATTGTGGCATGAAATAGAAGTTAAAAAGATGAGGGAAGACCTGATCTTCTCCAGTGTGATCCAGTCATCTGAGGTGTTGGGGTTAGCACTTAGGCTGTATGACACAGTGATGCTGGGGTCTGAGTAACTGAACCGGCAGGAGCCAGAGCCTGGGGAAAGAAACCACAGATGACATCAATGACACTGTCAACTAGTGTCCCGTTTTTACCAGCTGGTTTTATTTGAAGGGGCAGTCGGGCATGGCATGATGGTTCCTTCTGACTGACTGCTCCAACGTCCCCTACTTTACCCAAGTGGAAAAAATGGCTAAATGTTGTTATGGTGCAACGAAGTGATCAGCAGTTTAACAGAACTGAGAGAAGTTAGTAGGGGGTAAGGAGCAGTAATGACAGAGAGCAAGTACAGCTAGCTGCAGCAGCACTCCTGAGATTCTTATGTATTTCCTGGTGATGTTGTGTTTGACCAGACTATATGTGGTCCTTAAAATGCAGGTTTATCTGGGTCATGTGGGAGTAGACAGTGCCAAAGGTTGCTAATGGAGGACAAAGCTAACCCCTGGGTCCCCACCTTTCCTCTTTTCTGCTCATTCTCCCCCACCACCTGAAAATATGCAGCGTCCATGCTTCATCAGGCTCCACAGTGGGCTGCAGGGTGGGCCCCATCCCCACTGAATACAACAGTGCATTAACCTGCCGCTGCTTTATGGCACCTCTGTCCTTACTTGCTTAATTCATTAAACTACTGCAGCACAAACTCACATTAGTGACTTGTAAACAGGAGCTCAGCCAGACAGAGGGGAAAAGAGAGAGAGAGAGAGAAAGAGAGAGAGAGACAGGAGGGAGGGTTAGGGGTAAAGGGGATATCGCTACAGCATGTACTCCTATTTCCTGCCAGCCACGCTCCCAGGCAAATTGGCGGATGCATGTAATGGACATGAAAAATACAACAACTCTAAAAACTCTGCCATGGTCTTCTGGGTGTCTTTCCAGAATATTGTAAAATATTCATTATAGTGATAGGAGAGGCCGAGTAGAGAAGGAAAGAAAGACTTGACGAGAGAGAAAGAGAGAAACACAAAAATACCCTAAGAATCACTGCCGTGTAATAAGACTGAAGACACTTGTATCCTGGAGATGATTCCTGAGGAAGTACTTTTGTCCAGGCAATGGGGGCTACATGCTATGATGTTTAAACTAGGTCTGAAGGGTCTCATACAGATGTCAGTGTTTTCTCCTCTTTGTGTTATTAACAGCCAAGTGAGGTGATGGAGTACTCACCCAGGGCAAACTGCAGGACAGAGGCTGTGCTGGTGTTCAGAGGTACAGTAGACTGACAGAGAAAGAAACAGACCCAGGGCAGTTCAGAAAATGTACATTTCGACAGAAAATAGTATGTCAGTAATAAGTAATTCCAGTTTCACATGCTGAACTGTGTTGTGATTTTAGAATATCTAACAGTGAGCTGAAATGTAAACAAAAATGATGAACTACTCTTAAAATGCCATTTTTTTGTTGTGTAATACCAGTGGAATGTTTAAGAGATAAAATATTTATCTTTCATAATGTCTGTGTATGTTAGAGACAGAAGATGCAGGAGAAGCAGAGACGTTGGAAGTGTATGAATGTATGTTCTCTGAGTGTCTGTGCCTTTGTATTTATAATAATCAGTGTGTAAAAGCCTCTGTGTTTCTGGATGTGCACGCTTCTTGTACTTGACAGAAGAGCTGCCAGGCAGCAGCTTCAAACATTTGGAACAGTGACAGACAAAGCAAATGCTTATCACAGAGGCAAATAGAATCATGGCGCTAAACACTTCTGTGCTGCTGACTGTCTTTCATCTCTACCCGCCGAGTAAGCAGTTTGAAATAAAGATAGAAAGAGGGCATATAAAGGTTTGATAAGCAATTAAGAGCATTTGTGTGTGTTGGTATGATGTACAAACTGCATGATGCATTAATGTAACTGCTTAACTGTTCTCCACTGTAAAATGATCACGATTTCTTCTTTCTTCAATAGAGTGTCTTGTTTCCCCTCTGGTTTCATTTTATAGAGAAATATTATGAATTATATCGACACACTGAAGCCATTATAAGTAGGTAGTTTTATCTGAAGCAGAAACTCTACAGGTGCAGCAGAGCTGAGAAAAGCTGCTCTGCAATGAATGTACACATAAAACATGTGCATGTGTTGGAAGCCTAACCTTATGATATATTTCAAGGCATCATATGATACATAAAATCCTTATGCTTGTCGTTATTATCAGAACGACACAGTCAGTAATAAACAGCTTAAGACACTGACTGGTTTATTTTATTTCAGTTTTAGTTTAGTTGTATATACTTAAGATTTGATTTGTGTATATTTCCTTGGTTGGCAAGATCCATAAAACCTGCAACTTCAGCACAAGCCATAAAAATACTGAGTTTTATATGTTTTTAAGAACTTGTGTTTTTCTCCTTTAGATTTTTCCATGGAGGAAACTTTTCCTGAGCAACTTTACAGACCCTCTTGTAGAAGCTCACATGACCGCCTTAGTTAAAATGGCAACAGAAAATGACAGTTTAAAGAGATTTTATGGTAATATAGATGTTTAAATGTGAGATTGTACTGTGGTTACAGCTAGACTGCCGTAATTTATTGTGGTTGTGGCTGTGGCTGCTAAGTGGTTGGTTTGGGTGTATGGTCCATGGGCCGTAAAATGTACAGCGGTTTCTATGTGGTCAAACATGGCAGTTACCAGCTCTCGCTCTCCAAAGGGCTCACAGAAAGTGACCGCTCTGCCATGCATCAGTACACCACACTGCTCTCCCACATCACAGTTACTGCACTCAGACCTAAGAAGAAAGGAAAGGAGACAGGAGGAGAGCAATGTGTCAGTTATATTGAAAAAACACAACACACTGACTGACAGCACTGAAGATGTAGTTAGTCATTACATCCTAAAATTACAAGTTGGAGTTGTAACCTTTTCACCTACCAGATGCTGGGGTCCAGCTCTCCTAGAAGGTTGGAGTCAAAGTCATCACGCAGAACAGCATGTTTACCATGGACCTCCACTAGATATACACACAAACACACACCATATGCTCACAGTTAAGGACAATCTGAATGATACCTGCTCTTTTTATGTAGTAATTTATGTGCTTTAGGTGATGCATCTGCCTGCATCTGCTGGTTTGTTGGTTTGCAGGATTAGGTGAAAACTACTGCAACAATTATTGTGAATCTTGATGGAAGGATAGAACATGGACTGAGGGTGAGTCCATTAAATTCTTAGACAGATAAATAAAAAAGGGGAGATCCTGGAATACTTTTTAGTGCTTTTTCTAACATTGTAAAATATGGGGTTTGATTAACTACGTGACTATAAGGCTTACTAACAGAGGTATATTCTAAATTCCACTCTTGGATGATAATGTGGTCACAGTGTTGAAATGTAACAAATGAAATCATACTATAACATGTTAACTCACCTAGACTAGGTCTCAGTGGGGACTCAGTAGGAGCTGAAACAGAGAACAGTGAAGAAAGACAATATTGTGAGTTATATATTGGCAACATTTTGAATGTACAAGTTAATATGTAATGACATTTTGTTAGTATGTTAACAGTTGGGGAGGTAAAGGTATGAAACTCAATGTGAACTTGTGAATAAAAGCAAGGCAATGTTTTTTTTAATACATATAGCACCTTTCACTCACACTGGTCACAAAGTGCTTCAAAGTCATAGTGTTGCAGAGAAATTAAATACAATATTAATAAACAATAAAACATCTATAGTACATTAAAAACATATAGAACAGACAAAAACAGATCAACAGCTAAAACACACAAAAGCAGTGAACATAAAAACAGTTAAATGACGGAATACAAAGTCGATACCCAAATGTTTTTTTTTTATTACTAGTCAAGGGACCTAATAATAAAAGTAAATGTACAGGCCATAAAGGCTTTTAATGTGTTCTGAATGTAAATTCAATCAAAATGTGCAGCAGACATTAACTGCAAAGGTAAGGGCCTGTACTAAAACCATCAGTGAAACAAACTTTCTCTGTGTCCTGGCTGGCCGTGACTGCAGTCTCCTGGCTGCTGATGTTAATTCTTTTCCGTAATGAAAGGCCGGGCAGTTGTGATTAACGGTTCACTGCCAATTAACCGCCATCGTCCCCGGAGGCTCCTGTGTGCTGTAATCTGTGGCCACTGCCTAGCTAACACACTCAACCATCAATCTCACCCAAGGGATACACAGCTCAGAGCAGAGGAGGGAAATGAATGGAGGGGGGTAGTGAGTGGTGAGATTTAATGAATCAAATGTGATGTTTCAAAAACCCCTGGCTTCACTGCAAAGACTTAATAGTCTGCATTCACATTATGGCAAACTGCTTAGGGGCTGCAGCGTACACACGTCACTTATATCATCTGTGTTCTGCAATCGATTGGAAAATGTAAATGATGGATAATGTATTACACATGGGCTTCAGTTTCATAAATGAAAGTTACAAAACTTTTAGTTTAGTTTAACGAGTAGATAAAATAGATTGCTTTAAAATAACCCTGCATTTAATTAAAACTTTTACGTCAGGAAAATATACAAAAAAGTTTAACAAATTGCAACATTTGACAAATGTTCAGGGTAGGACTTGCTGAAAAATTAGTTGCATCAGGTGGTGATGAATGTATGAGGTGTGGCTATTACGTAAATAATGTGACTGGGTTTATGTAAGTCCAGCTACAGTGTACAGACGTAAATCATATGGCCCTGACTAATGGACGGGCAGAAACAGCCCCTGAAAGTTTCAGTCCCGTTGTGTCTTCAGTTCAGTTCCACCCGGACTGAAGAAATGTTACTGTGATGACGTTAAGTCTCATTATTTTCTAGCCATACTACATATACTTCAGTTGTATAATTCAAATTTAACCACTGAGAACATGACAGACAATTCCATTTGCACAAGTTTGCTTTATCTTATGTCCGTGTTACATGACCATGTAAGAAAATTAAAGTTTTAAAGTTTAACCTTGTTTGATCATCAGTCCCAGTGGTTTTGACCTCAGTGAACGTGTCACCCTTCAATCCCCTTTGAGCCTCTTTCCTCTGCTCTAGTAGGTGGGTTGTTTTAAGAAAGTCTTACTCCAAACTGGAGAGAGGGATAATCTGTCAGGGTACGCTCTATGCAGGGTGAGCCTGCCCACCTGATAAGGCACACTCAGATAAAACACTGAAGTCTCCTTCCAAACTTTAACTCTGTTACTTAAGACTCTCTTTCACACCTTACAACAGTTCTGTAATTTCCTCTGAGAGAGGGGCTTATATTTAAGAGCCCACCTAAGCCCCCCCATAAACAACAGAACCTTAATCAAGAGAGGAGGGATTATCAAAACCAGTCTCTTATTATTGTAATACCTCTACAAATGTCCTCACTTTGAGCTTCACTTTCATTAGCTGCCCCAATTTCTTCCAATTGGCTCCAAATTCCAGGCTCTTAGAAATGGATTTACTATTCACAGAGTGGTGGTAAAGTTTGCTGCTGACTGTAGAAGTTGGAGTCTTAGTGCCCTGTCTGACAGCGCTGGGCGGTTCAGTAGCTGCGACAGTTGCTGCTGCTCTGGTGGGCCCTGATGCTCAGCTTCATGGCTGGAGCTCGGGCTTGACGATGAAGCCCATTAAACGTAGATCAAAGGGCCTTCTTCCTCCCTCTCTATCTCGCTTACTCTCCCCATTCTGCCTCCTCCTCCTCTAATCCTCCAGTGTCTACTGATTCAAAACATGTTTAGAGGAGCTATCAATCCCAGCATGTGCAGCTCTCTTGTTTTTCTTGAAGCATATAAACATTTGTATTAAATTAAAAGTGGAATCTACAATTACAAGTTTAGAATTTGAGACTGTCTGTTGAGTTTACATATTCAACCTGAGAGGGGCATGTAGTAAAACTCAATTCCTGGTAATCCACCCACTCAAACTGACACAGAGTAATAAATGCTTGGTTGATATTCTGCTCTCTGCAGTCTTCCCTGTTTCTTAAACAAACCCTTCTAAATCGCTCTCAGACTTTCTAGTGAGGCCATTTGGCTGGAGAAAGGCCTGGAAGATTTTTTTTTTGGGTGGATAATCCCTTGAAGCTTCCAAAAAGGCCTCATTTACAGTTTTCTTTCTCCATGCTTCATCACATTCTCCTGCTGTCTCTCTCACTTGCCTTCTATCACAGTCTCTCTCTCTTCCCCACCCCTCCATCCACACCCATTCTGTCTCTCACTGCATAACCCTCTGTGCATCGGGAGCAGACAGTGGCGCTCATTTCACTTGGATTAATCCCCTCTCACTTTCTTAAAGACTTCAATTACTGCCTCCTCTATTAGCGGCTCATCTCTGCTAATGCCTGTATCTCGCTGGCCAGGGCTTAAACACACATGCATGCAGAGGGACACACACAAAAAGATGTGCACAAAAAACACACACAGACAGCTTTGCCTTCCACAGCTGACCCAACCCTCTGAGCTACTTCTTTGCTATGCATACACACATACACACACATACAACAAAAACGATAGGGTCCTCAGTAAACCATACCGGGAGTAAAACCGAATGGGTGCTGATGAGCAGGGGTGGGGGTGATACGAGCAGGGACGGAGTGAGCATAAGCTTTGGCAGACTCAGACATCTTGGCACAAAGAGCGCAGGGCACAAGTCATGTTAAATCTTCTCCCCCTTCTCTCTCCATCTTCCAGCTCTAATCTCCTCTCCCTCTCCTCTTTCCTCTTTTTCTCCCCACTCTATAAACTTCACCCACTCTTTCAATCTCCCTTATTCTCGTCTCCTTTTTTTCTTTTCATCTGACTCACATTCTTGATGATGTTTGAAGTCTAGTTGCTCCCGTCTAACTTGTGGTTGCTATTACTGACTCACCAGGATGCAGGATGTTGTTGTTTTTCCTTCTACAATGACTATAAAGAGATGGTGCTCCAAGGTCAAATTGCAGCCACTCCATTCCAATGAGGAAAAACTACAGAGTGGGTTTCAATTGGTAACATTACAATAATCATAGGTGATATGGTAGTGAGGACACTGGGGAAAAAAAGTACTATTTATTTTACTACTGTATTACCTCCGAATCACATTTTTAAGTACTAAATAGGTTGCTAAAGTAGCAAGAAAAAGAGGACAGGAGAGAGAGAGAGAGATTAGTAGGTCGTTTGTGCTCCTAGCTTTAAAGTAGCCTGCAACACTAGGAGCTGATGTGACTCATGGAACTCATGTTTACAGGCAAGGTAATGCATGTAAAGTATGTAAAGTAAATGTAAATTTGCATTCACATTTTACGTTTTGTGGCATAAATTCACGTTATTGTGTTCTAATGAAATTGTCAAAAATTGAATGTAGTTAGTTCAATTAACACAATATCAAGTACTGTCCACAAAACCAGGAAATCAGGAAGCAGTGGGCACTGGCTTAAGTATAAACATTTACAAAAGGCATATGTTGTCACTGAAATATACTGCAACAATGAGTAATATAATGAATTCTTCTGAATTGGAACATTTATAAAATATGTCATATGATCTTGGTACTGTACGCAAGTCAAAATACACTGCTGCCCATGAAGTTGGAATCATTTTGTTTTCAGATACGTTCTTCATTTTATTCCTATTTATACACATCAGTAATCACATTTGACTATGAAATGATTACATACAAACTGAGTTCCAGTTACACTTTATCTATTAAGAATAAACCATATTGTCACAATTATTCATAAGAAAAGACAAAGGTATTTTATTCTACCTTTATGCGCAACAGTGTAGAATAGATAATAACAAAGCCTTGCTTGTTTCTGGACATTTCATTATCATATTCATATTTCATATTTCATTGTTCCAGATTATACCTTTAAGTACAGGTAGAATCTGAGGTAAATGCATAACATTTTTCCTCAGTGAGAATTAGGTAGTTTATCCAAGTCTCTTGAGGCGTCAGAATAAGCTTCTCTGTCAAACATCCCTTTACTGCGTGTTTGAGATGAACAGGCACAACCCACATTCTTCAACAAACAACTGAGTGAAGTATTTGAGGTAAATCCAGCCGAAATTACACAGACATAATTGTTAAAGATGAAAGGAGCTGAAGAGAAAACAAGCAAGAGAACGCCCCCTGATCCAGCCGAGTCTTTCAGTCTTAGATCTAGGAGTTAAGTCTTGTAGTCTGGTTGGTTTATAGATAATATAAAGTGCACTGTGTAAGATAATTAAGATTGTAAAGACTTAAGTTTTAAAACCATCTATCTTTTTTTTTGTACTTAGTAAAGTTATTTCATAGGAACATCAACCTAAATTACTGTCAGAGACATTGATAACAGAGGGCAGAGGAGACAGTTAGGACGTAGGAGAAGACATATAGATGAGTGAGGTCTCAAGGTTTCTTGCTGGTGAGTGATGAGGGATGGCAGGCAGACGGGCCTTCAGCCAGCCAAGCAGACTGGCTGGCAGACTCTGTGGGTGATGAGGAGGTGGGAGAGGGGAGGCCACCCGTCCCCTCCTCTGTTGCGCTGTGATCAGGCGTCCCTCAGGGAGCAGCGGCCCCTTTGAGTTATATGTCCCTTTAATAATCCATCTGGGGTGCAGAGTGCTCGGCCAGGCCCATAAAGACCTGATTTATTCCCTCGGTGGAAATGAGAGGACCTGGCAACGCTGGGCTGAAAGCAGAGACTGCTGGTCCTGCTGTCAGGAGATAGAGCTGATGGACGACTTGCTGTGCTCTTCACCACCCACATCCACTCCACCCTTGAGCACAGAACACCCTTCTCTGGCCCACCCCTACCTCTACCTCATCCCCCACCATTTCTCCTCTCATCTGGACTTAATAAGTCTTTTTATGGCTGCTCAGTAGAAGAGGAAATACACTTCTGTCTCATCCTCCTGCTTGTCTCTTTCTATACTTTACGTCATTTAAAACTGGGATAGTAATCTGCATTTTGCCGTGTCATGGTTTAAAGTACCAGCAGCCTGTCCAAACAATTTGGCAGTGTGGTGATTGGTGTCACAAACTATCCCGTTGTGCTGCGCTTTTCATTTGTTTGCAGGAGAATTTGTCAGACTGCCAATAGTTTTGTTTTCCAAATCCACAAATACGAACAAAATATGTGCTTTTTTTTCTGGGCTGCTTGTTGGGGAAAGTAATGGGAATATACTGGGTGCAGATCAAAGCAAATGGAAGGGAAGTTGGAGGGATGATTTGGAGGTAAAATGAAGGGATGTGGTGAAGAAGAGTGCTGGCACAGCAGAAGAGAGCTGTGAGAGAAGACGGAGGAGCGCTGTGTCTGGAGCCAGGCATCCCCCAGCACTGGTAGACAGATAATTTTATACCCATGCACACACAAAATCCAGTCTGTGCTTATGTTTCAGCAGGCTTTTAGGGGCACCCGAGTGGAAACATTTAAACAAACACCTGTCTCCGTGAACTTGCAGGGAGGCTTTCTGTCAGTGAGAAGTAAAGTGCTACATGTCACATGTTCTACACGAGTTAGAGGCTTATACTTTTACTCTAGTGTATCATTAAATCTGTTACAGGCTATAGAATTTATTTGAACAATCTCTATCATTCTCCATCTCACCATAATTCTGAACTTTCCTACATCAGTGTCACCTTTTTTCTAATTCCCTGGATAATCTTTCCATTTTGTTCATAAAATCTGCACCTCTGATTACATTTTTATTTAAGCAGCCAGCCCTTGCTTTCTTTCCCTTCATCCCTTTCTTTGTCTTTTCCTCCTTTAACTCCCCTCCTCCATGGATCACAACCCTGCTTCAGATAGCTTTCATTTCTCCAGCTCTTCAAAGCTTGAGTCTTAAGCATATGAACTTGTGGAGTGACTTGAGTTGGCCAAGTGTCTTTCATTCCACTTTGAATGCTAATACTTGAGGGCCGCCTGTACTCTTTTTACCACTGAGTGAATGGATTTAGGATGGTAACCTATGTGAACCTGCAGGCCTGTCTCATCTGTTGGTAACCTAATAGAGGGACCAAAGACAGTTATCAATTTTCGTGTATATTTTCACAGTTTTTCTGAAGTGCAGTATTCCTCAGTCTTAACACTGTAATACTGTTTAACTACAGAAGAGAATTGTTGGATTAACATCTAACTTCTCCTTAAGTTTAGACTTTACTTCCAGAGCGCACATATTCTACTTTATTACCATTTTCAAATTCTGACAATTCATTTCTATCTGGTTTCGATGTTAAAAGGAGGTACTTCTGATGACTGGAGCACCGATGAATGATTCCTATCTGTGCCCCAGCAAACCACAAGAGACCATAAATGATCAGACCAATCTCTGTTCTCTATCTCTTTGGTCTCTTTTCACCTTCTCTTGCCTGCATGTTCATTTCACATTTTAAATTTTCATATTCTAATATAATTTGATAACAGCAACACTATTGCATTGTTGGCCATCCATGGAAATGTAGCTGTAACAAAGTCTGCTGATGTGCATCTACAGAGCACTTAAGCTGCTTTTCTTTTTTACATCACTTTAATTACATTTCCACCTCTCAAATCATGTGCAATTTCTGGCCTTTAAGTTTCATCTTTCCACCTGCTCTTCACCTGTTAGAAACAAACTGTCATTAGTGACATCTCTAACATTTCTCATCTGTCCATTACTTAATCCTTAAATGCCTAGAGTTATCTTTATGGCCACTTCGAAATTAATTAATTAATTGTTTCTTTGCATTTCATTATAATTTTATCTTTTCCATTTTGAATTTTTCAGTGAAAAACAGGTATTTTCCTATATATAATTTACTGACCATGTGCATGTTACTAAAAGCTAAGAGTAAGATTAAAGGATATTATATCAAAACAGACAAAACTGAAGAAAATATGACTTTTCCAGTCAAATATACAGTATCATTAACTCAACATCAAAATGAGCACCTACAACCACTGACATTAGTCAAATTACATGATTTTTTTGATGAATCAATGTTGTAGAACATGACAGTGTTTCCACGTTCACTATGGAGCCTCTGAACGTCCAGCTGGGTCATATCTGATGACCATGAAAACATAAACTGTATTTTACCAGAATTACTTAACTGTAGTTAAAGGATTAGTGGTTCAGAAGTTAAAACCATTTTAGGTCAACAGATACCTCTGGCAAATGTTTAGGTCTTCGAGGGTTGAGACTGTGTCCTGAGCACATTGCTGTATACCCTTCATACTAGTAGATTTTCCCTGCAGAGGACATTTTTATATTACCTCAGTGCTAGTTTTCCTGTCTCCTACTATTCACAACTTGTTTCCTCCAAGGCCTTGTAAGGTCTAAATCGCTCCTTTTAACTTGTCTGCTCTGAGCAGTAGTGACTTAGCGTGACACTATGTGGCCTTGGCTCTAAACAACAACAAGAGGGTTGTTGGCTGGAGATATTTTGTTTGCAGAGGGACAAGACTGGGGCAGTGTGTCACTGGTGGAGAGACGATGAGCTCCTGGGCAAGGATACAGAGAAGAGAGGCGTCGTTACTCCTTCTCTGTCACTCTTCCAGGCCTGACTGAGGGCTCTATGCACCATGTTTTCCAAATGGCATAGTGCCATTAAATTGAGCACTCTGGGCCTGGCAAAGAGCTCGGATCACTGGTAGTGCTTTGAATGACCTGCTAAGAGACACACTTGTAATGAGCAAGTCCTCAAACACAGTTATCACTTTTTAAATTCAAGTCGCCACATGGATATATTTCGCAGTTATTTCCCTACTCAAACAGACCCCAGCAGCAGTTAGTTTACTTTCAGCCACTTTCAGTATTAAAGTCAAATTTTGATCTACAAGGAGGAGCTCTTGAGTGAGGAGGAGGTTTTTTCCCTGTAAACAAGCAATTATACACACTCAGCATGCAGAGTGGGACTGCACTGTCTGTCAATAGCTACTTAGGGCTGTCACTGAAAGTGGATGTAAGAACTGTCGGCCATAAAGCGCAAATCTCCGGCAGAGAGAGAGGAAGAAAAAAAGCTGAGTTTAGCATAAGCTGAAATTAAGCTGGCACTATAGGACATCCAAATATCTCTGGCTCTGGCTGCATCATTAGGCAGAGAGAGCCAGAATGTGCTGCAATGCCAATGTCGTGAGGAAGCAGCATATCAACCATCCTGTGTCATCTATATTGTCACAATGTGTGCAAATGATGGACAGTAATGGGAAGGAATACGGGAGAGAATATGGGGAATGTATATATGGGCTTTAACATATATGCATCTATCCATGAATGAATATGAGTGCCTATATACAGTATACAGTATACATCTGTGCCATGGATTGGGAGGAGGGCTATGTGTACTCACCTCCTTGTTCACAGAGCTGCTGGGCCAGAGCATCCTTAAAAATGATCTGTCCTCGATGAGTGGCTGTAGCTCTGAGGAAGAGAAAAAGGAACAAGTCAGGAGAAAAAGAACATTAACACACAAACAGCGTTAAGGAGAAAATGAACTGCTCGTCCTTAATATATGAAAATCAATGCCACACAGATGGCTTCATTTTCAGGGAAAATAAAACGTGTTTAATTATAAATTCTACAACAGAGGACATTTTACAAAGTTAAGTATAATTTAAGCAAATACAACAAAAAAAGTCATTTCACAAAATGAGACTTCCATGATACTGCATATATAGAATAAAACAGAATATTCAGACCAAAAGTAGAACTCATATCACACTGTGTGCATAGGGTAACTCCTGTGCCAAGTGTGAACTATTACTTTAATAATTCAATTTCCTCTAAGAGAATAAATATGGTATGATTAGCAAGTGATTTGTATTGGTTAGGGGTAAAGTCCTGGAAATTATTTTGTGGAAAAAACACAGTTAAGGTTTATTACTCATTCCCTGGATCCAGTGAAGTCTGTAAAAGAGGAAACATTTCTTTACGGTTGGTAAAAGCTGTACTGTGTCACTCTCACAGTATAACTTGAATTTATTACTTCATACAATATACAGCTTGAGCAGAGTGAAACACAAAGAAATGAAATATAATAAGGTGTTAAGGAAATCTTGTGACCAGTTTAACCTGTGTTGGTTTCTCTCCTCACATTCATCTGTCTAGACCACTACATTTTCATTTTAAGCTAGAAAAAGCTGATCATGTGAGGTCTTTCTCCTAAAATTAGAAAAGAAGACTCTCAACATCACTGATGCAACACATGCAGACAGACACTTAACTTAAAAAATGAGATCCCTTGTAAGTGTCCTCTCCTTCCCCATCTAAAAAAACTTTTTGTATTCCCTTGAAATACTTGCACTGGTGGTCTATCCAGCAGAGTAAGAGCTGTTTGGAACCCAGACAGTGTTTTAATGTTGTAGTTTGGCTTTGTTATGAATTATGAACATCATTTGTGGTTTATAAATCTGAGTAACCTCATGCGGAAACACACATTGACAAGGATATACAGTATATGCCACCCACATGCAGTGAGAAAGTCTGAGGAACACTTTGAAAGAGGGCTTTTTTCTTGATCACTTCCATATAAGAACAGTCTTGTTTTAGTGTTAAGGGTATTCCCAAGATCTGGAGACATTACACAACGTTTCTATTATCTAAAGGAAACTAATAAAGTACAGTTCCGATGAACGTCACTATAATGTCAACTTCACTATATGTCAACTTCAATGAAAGCCATCCAATTTTCTATGCACTGTGCCACACCCAGTCAACATACATGACTGAATAGAAAGGAGAGGAGAGGAGAGGAGAGGAGAGGAGAGGCGAGGAGAGGAGAGGAGAGGAGCGGAGAGGATAGTA
>JAPTMW010000024.1:17658080-17676840 GCA_029822955.1 Ostorhinchus angustatus | reverse complement strand
GCCATCAGATGACGCCGAGTTCCCTTGAGTATTTCTCATGCTAGTCATGAATATTTATGTGTTCCTGTCAAAAACAGCCCCTTTAACCATGGCACAGGAAGGAAGACTGATTCACCTGGTCATGTGATCACAGCTGGCACAAACAAACTCATGTACCGGCACATCAGCTGTAGTGTAAGAGGGGGTGTGGTGGGTCTAGTCTGCGCTTCTGTCTTCAGTTTTTAGAAGCTTTTCTGTAGTTGTTTTTCAGTTTTCTTTTCATCAAAGGTGGCTGCAGCCCTTGGCAAGAGGAGATTTAAGAATAGAAAAATAGTCAAAGAACAGAATCTTCTTTTTCTCCAGTATATTTTAAGTGTCTTTTCTTAATGGTTCCCTCCTCTATTTGTAACACCATAAACAGTACTTCAATGAAGCTGCTCTGAAAGTGTACTTTTGCATCTCTAATGCACCTTTATCTGCTCTTATGTCTGATAATTATATTGCCATGCTTTCAGCTGATGGGTTTCACACTAAAGTTGCTTTGAGAATCGGCCCGAGTGACAAAAATTAAATAATTGTCACAATATTTTTGGTTATTAGTGAATATATCAATGTGGCAATGTGTGTAAGAAGATTAAAACAAATAAAGTGATCTGTTCAGATGCGTATTTGCTAGATGACACCAAACTCATTTAATGCATGAATAAACTGTCTGATATTGAATATCCCGTGGCTGTTTATGAGGGACATTGACAAAAACTTGGTGCTAGATTATGTACGGAACTTTTCCAAGTTGTTACTTTTTAATGAAATCTCTCGTATTGATCAGTTTCACAGTTTCTCACGGCATGATGTGATACAATTTGATGGATTGCAGTTGGATTGTAAAAAGCTTCTCATGCTGTGTATAATAACATTTACAGTGCATGGTGGGAAATGATAAGAGGCATAATCGTTGTCTTGGTCCCTCTTGCACATTACATGTACAATTATTTCCTTTCATTCACTCTGACATTTTGTGGATTGTGAAGCAGAAATCTATGTTCCAGTTGATAGATGTGTCTTTACAAACACCTCTAGCCACAAATAATTAATCTTCTCTGACTTCATGGTTTCAAGCTTCAGTGTATTTTTAGCTTCTGCGATGCTAAGGCTGACTGCAACACAAGGACAGTTTTGAGGAAGGAGATGTTTAATCATAAGGCAAATCATTGATGTTGGGGGAATGATAGGACCTGAGGGCTTCTAATGAAGAATTTAACATCAAGGCAAGTCAACAACTGTATCTTCTCTGGGGGTGTCTGATCAGGAAGAAAAACTTTTCTTCACATATCCGCTGTATGGGTTATCTGGGACAGTTGGTTTAGCTCCCTGCCTGTATGTATTTAAACTGTAAAAATAGACTGAAATCTGACTGAATGTTTCACAAATATGTTATTCACGTTGATTTAAGTTGTCGGCTATGGATTGAATGACAGTTTAATAGACCCATTATGCTTCTTAAATGGAAAGCATGAAGCATTCTGCATGAAATGACACATGATTTTATGGTAAAGATATGTTAATTCATATTATTTGCTCTGGACATGTATCATCCTACTGATCAAGGAATGACTTGACACGTCATCTGCAAAATGTCATGACAGTGATGTAACAACTATGTAATTTGTCTTTTTATTGAATGTCTTGTCATTTCATGTTTTGTCAGTCAACTAAAGCAGTAATGAGTTATTTAAGAACTGCATCATATCAGACAGTGAGTGATGAAACTATCTAAAAAAAAAAAACAGACGTTGCAGTTTGTGGTTTCTCACCCAAGTATGCCATTTTAAGGTAATTACTTTATACTGTATGTCAGTCTTTAATTGAACGGAGTCAAATAAACATGCAGTTACTAGCGAATCTGTGATAAGATGCTTATCTGAACAATTTATAATGGGGAAATGCTTGAGTGTGTGATAAGTTTCATACTGTGTTGCATTTCACAGATATGAACTGTTTTCTATTTTGGTATTCAACTGCAATGAGAAACTGATCACTCACACACTGTGACGCATTTTTTTTGTTTCAGTTTGTCACAATGTTCTGTCACTTAGTGATTTGTGCTTTAAGAGTAACAGTTAATGGAGTCATGCATTGTACTGCATAGTTTTTCCTTTAGCGTATGCAGTAGTTATGTCATCCAGCAAGATGTTGTTAACACATACTCTTTAAATCTTCAGGGGGTGATTAAGGAGGTGAAAACATTTGCAGTATCTAATTATCATCTTAATAGGTCCTTCTCCAGCACTCCCTGGCTCACTTGTTCGCTCCTGCTGTATTTTATGAGCTACTCTTAAACAGATTGCCATATTTGTGTTAGCATTAGTTACAACTCCATCGTGGATACTTTATTCTAGTTTTTGCGGTTTTGTTGAAAGCCAGCACAAGAATAATGTTAAGACGGCATGATTGCTCATTTCCCTCTTTTTGTCTTAATTTGTTCACAGATCAGTCAGATGCTTGGAAATGAGATGAAGTTTGCAGTACGAGAGCCTATCGGGCTGAGGTGAGATTTCAGCTGCTCGGTTACTCAGTATCCCAACAGCTCATAATTAACACAACAGACTGTTTAAGGTCATCTGTGTATCACTTTCAGTAGCACTCACCATCTTGTAATTTCTGAGAAAACAAATCAGAATTGGCAGTGGGAATGATATAGTATTATGCATATAATGTCTGTCTTCCTAGGGTTTGGATACTCATCTCAGCAGTGGGTTTCACAGCCATGGCTCTGATGGTAAGTTTAACACAGACTGTCTGCACACAAGTACCGCGGATATGAGCCTTATCAGATTTACATGAAATCTGAGAAAGAAATCTGGTTTTAAATATCCCAGTCTACAAGATCATCACTAGTATCCCCATTACTGCTTACTGTGTGTGGTTTGCATGGGCCACTGTAATGATACAATACTATATCACACTTTAATCTGACATTTCAGGACTAAGGTGTAACTTCAAATTCATTGTGATTATTGAAAATGGAGCCATTTTAGTTATTATGAATCAACATGACTTTATTCATCTTATCACCAGCAACAGAAGATGACAGGAACAGGCTGTTGAATTGGTGATTTACACAAAAGCACTAAATCTAGGGCAAAAAATGTCTATATATGAGCAATACTTTTGTTTTGTTGAGCATATGTTATTGAAGGTGTAACAGACTTTTCCATATCCTGTTGTATATCCTTATCTAGACATAAAATGACACATAATCCTCTTAGGAGAGAGGAAAACCTATGATTTGAAAACTGAGGCAAATAATGTTAAACAAATCTAGTAATGGGTTACTGTAGATGCTCGGTGGGGGCCGTCTGCAGAAACAGTTGGCTCTTTGTCAGTCTAACCACTTAAATACTCAATATCCCCAGTGTTTAGGGCATACACACAGGCGCTGGCTAACAAACAGGAAGACTTTGTCAACGTGGATGTATTTTGGATGGTCATTTTTGGGGAATTCGAGGGGGAAAGAATGCTGCTGTGTGGATATGACAGAGTTGTGTTGTGCTACTACACAGGCCCTGGTGTTTCCCAACCAGTGCTATGAGGTTGTTTTTGAGGAGGAGCTTTCCACAACCAGCATCTCTGTTCGCCTTTATGGAGGAGCACTGCTTAGTGAGTCTTCATTCCTTACATGCACAAAAGATACACGATAAATACATTATGGAATGGATGCTTGTTCATGCATAATACAGTGTATACAGCAGTTGTGTGTGAAGGACATTTGCTGTACTGCAGTGACGCTGACACACAACATTTTAAGGATTATTTATTATTTATTTATTTGCATGCTAAAAATATACACTGCTCTGTTGCATACAGCCTCTGATAATGCCATGATTGTGCATTCATTACAATTCACACACAAACACTCCGATAATGTACTATCCCCCTCTTGCAAAACTGTTCCTTCCGGCTGCAAATAGAAGCAATATAATTTGATTCAATCCTGTAAATCAGTTCACTATGAGGGCATGGCAAGAGTGTGGACGCTGATTCTCACAAATACAAACTCTGTGTTTCTCTGGCCTCATACATCAGTTTCTAAATCCAGTGGGAACACAGTGAGAGATGGCAGGACACTGTATGTACGATATGTGTGTGCAAGCGTGTGGGCTGGACTCAACGATGAGGCAGTGCATGACACCACATTGCAATTTTGCAGCTTGCTCAGCCAGTTTCACATTAAAGTTCAACTTTTATACTGTTCCCTGACCTACCATCAGCAGAGACAGCTGATGGTCATAAGTACAGTAGTTACAGTAGTTTGGTAGGCAGGTAGCTGTGTAATTAAAGCATTTATGCCCCGCTCCCTACTTGCAAAGAAATTATATTGAACTTGCAAGTGATTATTTTAATAGCTTTAGTTTAAGATGTGGCTGTCACTCAAGGCAGTGAGTCAGTGCCTGAGATGATGATTATGGGGTATGCACTGACTTTGTGAAGAGGCATTACATGACTGTGGTAGAGATCAGGTAGCGCTCAAGTTATTTCCTGAAAGAAGATGAAGCATCTGCTAGATAAAAGAAAAATGCCCATAGCACAGGCTTGGTCTACATCCATATTAATATTTTTAGAAGAGCATTTTTAAAACTTAAGCCAGATGAGACAACAAACTTTGAGAAACTATTTCCATTCATTGTAATGCACTCGACACCCATCACATTACCATGCATGTACACTGGGCATGCACATACTAGTACAAACAGGAGGTAGCAGCATTATTTGTGCAGCTGCCTGAACACACAAACACCTGTAATTCAGATGCTTTTTTTAACAGCTTGTATTCACGGATGATTTTCTTCTGGAAAAGGGGTCATGATATGGCTGAGGCACAATCAGGCAGCAAATACAGGGACCTGTATCGTCTTTTCCATGAAACATATCCTTGTCAAACTGTTTTTTTGTGAAAATAAAGGATAAACCATATGCTTTTATATATTCTGTGCATAACATAGTGTGTCAAATCTGAACAAGGCAGAGGGTTATAGCCAGTTGTCTATCCCATAAGGCCAATAAAAGAGGAGTCCTTTTATTTTAAATGTCAACAAGGCTGTGGGGATTAGCAAGAACAAAAAGTAATGCCTTACAAAACTAGGCGCTAGATAAGGGAGAAGGGATGGGGTCTCATCTGCCACACAGATGGAACTTGGCAGGGAGGAGAGATTGTCCATCAGCCCTCCCACCTCTCTGCCCACTGATGTTTCCACAGCTTCACTGGTGTGTGTGTGTGGGTAGATGTGAACATAATGTAGAAAAATGAACTGGAAAAACGTCAGGGATTGAAATGATTGACCACACGCTTTTATTACAATCAATGACACAGACAATTCAAGGGAATCAATAGACAATTATCACTGTGTTTTTGTGATGCACATGTTCTCGTGTGTGTGGGGGGCTCTTGGATGATGTAGGAGTCTTCTTCTTTCTGGTCTGTCTGTTTTGATTCCCATGCCCCTGGATCTCTAACCTCCATATCCTTCTCTAGGTCTGGCCATCATCATGTGGAACGGTCTCTACTCGGCAGAGAAAATCGTCATTCAGTGGACTCTGCTCAGCGAAGCATGCTACTTTGCTATCCAGTTTCTCGGTAATTACACTTCCTCACTGGAAAATTGTAGTTTTAGGGATAGAGCCTGTCTTTACTTCTGTACCAACACAACAAAGACAAAACAACAGTCAGAACATTTTTTTCAACAGCTCTTCATATGGTAATCGTATGTGTTGACAGTGCCATCTTGTGTCCAAAAAGTGGAATCACAGTGTTGGGTTATACTTCTGTGAAAACATCTTTTTGAAGTGTAAACTGAATTATGCAGTGTGATTTCACTGTGAGAAAACAAATCAATGCTTGTGTCAATATTCAGAGAAATGGGCAGTTTTATGAAATTGTCATTTTGATTGAGAATGACTTGATACACTGATTTAGAATAAGCCATGTGGGTTTCTCCACACCATGAACTTAGTATAGCAAGGAGACAATGGAGAAGTTATACTTAAAAACTGTCTTACAGGTGAATAGTGCTATGTGTATTGGGCCTTTAGCCAAAATTTGAAGTTGCAGGAGCCAAAATCTCAGAGATAAAACACTAAAATTGAAAAATGCTTTGTCCATATGCAGCTCTCTCCTATTGGTCCAAGTCAAAAGAATGAATGAATAAACACAGAAGACACTTTTCTACGCTTCTAAGCTAAATCATTACAGCGGTAGAATAGCATCCAGGTATCTTATCTTATCAGCAATCGGTAATTACAGTGGTCAGTTACATATTTAACCCTCTGACAGCCTGAAAACACAAGAATGGAGTAGATGCAGAGGTTTTGCTTACACTTAGACCAGGGGTGTCAAACTCATTTAAGTTCAGGGGCCACATTAAGCCAAATTTGATCTGAAGTGGGCCAGACCAGTGAAATAATAACATAATATATAAATAATGTCAACTCCAAACTTTCCTCTATGTTTTAGTGTGAAAAAAGTAAAATTATTTGATGAAAATGTTTACATCTACCAACTATCCTTTAAAGCAATGTGAATAACATGAACAAACTGACATTTAAGAAAATGAAGTGCAATTTTAACAATGTTCTGTCTCAGTTTATCCTTTACACATGTAAATTACACCTTACAGATCACAGTGGATCAACAAATACACACAACATTTAATAACAGGCAGAATATTGGTCAACTTGCACTTCAGACATTTCAAAATGTTCATATTTGATCAGGTTATTTGCGTTTTTGTGAAATGATAGTTTGTTTTAGTGTAAATACAGGAAATTGACATGAAAATATTTACATTTACAAAGAGAAAAATTTGTGAGTATTTCTAGGTTATTACGATAGTATTTTACTGATCACTTGAGATTAAATTGGTCTGTATGCGGAAGCTGAACTAACATTATGAATATCTTCAGTGTAATTTTTGCATCTCACAAATTCATCCCAGGGGCCAGACTGGACCTTTTTGGAGGGCCGGATTTGGCCCCCAGGCCACATGTTTGAGTCCTCTGTTTTAGACAATATATTGAAAGATCATTTTTGTATTATTATATATCTTTATTTAGGCGGACAGTGCACATTAATGAACACATTTATACATTCCTTTTCAGTATAAATGTGTAAATATACCAGAGTTAGCATCAGTGCTAATTTTCATCCACAGTCCCCACTTAATAAATAAATAACAGCGATCCATGCAATACAAAAGCAAGTTAATTGTGGAGTTTTTTGTTTAACCACTGACACTAAAAAGCCATTGAACACTAAAGCTTTGAGGCAGTATCAAATGTACCACTAATGCATGAGATGTGGCTTTGTTGTTTCAGTAACATCCGTCACCTTAATAGAGATGGGCATCTTACCCAACGCTGCCATACTCCTACTCCTCAGTCGAGTGCTTTTCTTGGTGGTCACCATGGCTTACTACTACCACCTGGGCCGTAAGCCAAAGAAGATCTGAGCCACCTGCAGTACGCTTCCAGGGAGGAGGGGACAGTTGAGCACAGATAACAAACGCGGGGTCAGAAGCAGTGGAATATTATTTGATCGGGACTTGGTGCATCATATCACACCACCAGTGGATGCACTCTGCCCCTTTTCCATGGGATCTAGCCAATGTTAACGCCCAATATTCCCCCAGATGAGCACAGTCTCACATTCCAGACTCTACAAGAACAAGTAACCTCATAGTGAAAGTGAATTTTACTCTTAAACTGCGCTGTGAGGTCAAGCCCCTCTTAACACACATTCCTCCTTTGTGCTGTTTATTATTCAGAAAGAGATGATAGTTTTTTGTGCAGTATGTACTTGTGCCATCTATGATTTGACCTGTACAGTAGAATACATTAAAACCAGATAATGTTCATATAAAACTACAAGATTTTCATATGCAGTATTTAATGTTATCTGTTTGATCCAATGGCATCTTGATAATGGTTCTTAATCACATTCAAGACCAAGAGTTTGTGCTATAATTTGCTTCTTGTTTTGATGCTTTTGATGTTAATTCACACTTATGGTTAATTCAACCCTGGACACCTGCGCTTTTGCATGTTTCTTACACATCTCCAATGAACACACTGAATGAAAAAACATCACCTCCGCTTACTGTTAGATCCGGTGCGATCTGGTCCAACACTGGATGAGTGACGGTGAACCTTTTCTTATAGTGCTGACAGCTTTCACGATCAGCTCCGAGACAACATGTCTACTCTAAGTCAATTCCCATCACTCTTTTTTTTTTTTTTTTTTGTCAAATTCTGAATATGAAGATTTTTCAGGGACAAGGTGAATTTTATATTCTTTGCGGTATCGGTAAAGAGACTACCAAAGTGAATGGAGATGGGTTTTGTACAGAATATTTACACTATCGAGGTAATTATATGTAATGTTAAAAAACGCACATGTGTATAGACTTGTACGAGAGGACACAGCGTCGTTCTTTTCTTGTATTAATCTGCGTTCGCACTGTTAGTCAGGGCCTTATCCTGAGTAATCTTATAGAAAGTATGTCACATTTTGACCTGTACTGTACTACTAGTATCACAACCCGAGCATGTCGGTGTATAAGGCGACAGACCTGAGCTGGTTCCTTGTTAGTGATGTAGCACAATTTTTTACATACACCATATCCTTAGTCTTGCCTTAAATCTAAATCAGAAGAATCATTAATACTGCATCGTATTTTGTGTGTATATACAGTATATTATATTTGTAAATAAAAGTATTTACCATTGTGTGGCATTTTGGTGAACCAAACAGGGAACTTTGTTCAGTATTAGTTAAATAATTTTCAGAGGTCAATCTTTCTCTTTGTGTGTCTTATTTTGTACTTATGCAAGTGAAATATCGTTTTGTTTTTTGTCATGCATGCAGTCTACTAAAAGAAATTCGTAGCAAGTTGCCACAACTACAAAAAAAGCAGATAAATACAGATTTTTAATGGGTATGTTGACCAAAAATGGCAAAAAAAAACCTGCAAAGAAAAAGTATTAATATTAGGTAGATGAACTGTATGTGCTTTAAAACAAATATATCCCAACACTTGCCCCTTTCCTTCTGTCATTATGTTCAATATATTTTACACCTCCTAATACCTGACACACCTTCAGCGCTCGCCTCTGCAAATTTTATTCTTCAGTATCTAGGTGAAAAGACATGGAAATAGGTCTCATTTTGTGACTTTCCTTGAACATCATTTTAGTTGAAGTGTTTCTTCCAAAGGTGGTCCATATTGTTGCAAATGACCATGTACAAGCCCTGCCCTAGAAGGGAGTAGTCCTGAGGTCAGACTGATTGTGGGTTTGCAGTAGCAAGTCTGTTACATGGGTGAGCACTCAGTTGAGATAGGGAACGTGAAACATGGGTGAGGTCTCCTTACTCCCCAAAAAAAGTAGTAATTACCCTTTTTGCAGCATTTAATTACATTCAGCTCTCCCAAGTAACATTATGCACCCAAACCTACAGCTCTGTACTGACTAGCGTAGTAATTACGAAGTTTAAGAAAAATGTCATTACATTTCCGTCAATACTCGAGGCCTCAAATCATCAGCTTGTGAAATGTTCAAAGGTCTGTAGAGCAGGTTATTTTGGGAGTGATGGGCAGTTTTAGGGGGGCGAACAGAAGACGAGAGGCAAAGAAATGGCTCTTTCATCGTGCTGGCCTTCTGACGTAAGTTTGTAGAATATCACA
Organism: Ostorhinchus angustatus; assembly: GCA_029822955.1. Taxonomy (NCBI): domain Eukaryota; kingdom Metazoa; phylum Chordata; class Actinopteri; order Kurtiformes; family Apogonidae; genus Ostorhinchus; species Ostorhinchus angustatus. Next base: position 17,667,124 of record JAPTMW010000024.1, on the reverse strand, counting down.
TTGGTAACTTGTGTCCTTGAAATTGTAGAGGAATGGTGAACAGAGCTGTTTATTCCCTCTGCTACAGGTTCAACCCATGCTGTACTGTTGTGAATAGCATACCAGGTTCAACTGTTTCAAGCTGTAGCAATGTGTTTTTGTGTATATATGTGCTATATTGTACCTCAGAATTGAATTGTTATGGATTTCCACCATTTAGTTTGAAATAAAGAACACTATTGTTTATTTTGAAGCTTCAACGGTGACAGTCTTGGTCATTGCTTTTTCTCAAATGAAAAAAAAATTACCATAGCTTTGAAAAGTATTGTTAATGTAAGGACCGATTAACCTCATATCTCCTGGAGTATTATACAATTGCTGGCAGAACAACTATGGGAAACAGAATAAAGGATCTGAATTGCCTGTTAGAAGTCGCATGATGGGAATATAACGTGGGAAAATGCATCCCACTCAGTAATCTGTGATATCAGGTGAAGATTAGCCTGAATAACTACCTTTTTGTATCAGTTATGCCCAGCAGCAAGCTGAAACTATAATTTTAAGTATAAATTATAGTCAGATGAATTTGATAGCCAACAGCCTAAAGCAGCCTTGAACTGGAACAAGATGTTTCCCATCCTATAGTACCTGAACTAACCCTAAGAGAGGCATTGGTAAAATTTCCTCTTTTAACAGGAAGTAAAGCATCACAAAACAACTTTTCTGACATGTTACAACAAATATTCTCCGTCCTGTTATGTAACCTCAACCTTTGTTTGGTGTTTTCTGTTTGGATGGTGTTAAACATGTCATAACATGATTATCCTCAGGCCTGAACAAAGATCCTTTCAATGCATTGTGAATCACTCTAGCTGGAGTGTGCTACCTTATGTTGGAGTTGAGCTTTTCGTAGTCTTTTCCCAGTCCTCTTGCTCTCTTTTCCTCCATTGGGTAAATACTGAAAAGGGGGCTTGTGTGGCACAGGAAACGTGTGTGGCCAGTGCTGTTTACAGGCAAAAAGCCTCCCATGTCTCCCTGTGTATGCATTCTTCCCATACTTTCCAATTAAAAGATTGAGTCCTTGTTCATTTCGAAACTCATGGTGGTAAACAAGATTAGATCTCTTATAAAGTACCTTTTTACAAAAACAAGTGTCAAGAAATGAATGCTAATCTAAAGTAAAGAAACATGATGCTGATCATCAGTGGACATGAAAATTAAACTAGATTATCAAATCGTGGTTATAGATGGTTTGATAAATGTAACAGATAAAAAAAAATACATTAGTAATCTTAACCTGTTTCCATATGATCATCTACCTAAAATTGTGTCACATTTTAATGCTACAGATGAACAGATCACAGATTATGTTTCTTGGTTAAAATATCTTGTGTTGTGAGTTTTGATATTTTTCTTCTAAAAAAAACTGTAATAAAACTATACTTGACTAACCCTTAGGAAGTGTTGTGTGCATTTTACGTGCTTTCAGTTTTCATTTTTTGATCATTTTGGCTCAGTTCATGCATATGGCAAGATTGGGTGTTTTATTTTCTCATTTCCAACTTTGCTCCAACAGTAAATCTAAAATACACTATTTGAGCAAGTTACACTGTGTTAAGCACAAAAATGTGCCATTGAAACCCATTCAAACTGATGTAAATAAAGAACACATTATTTATACTTAGTGGTATGAGAGAGCGTATTTGACACTGAAAAAACCTGATACTGAAGGGGATAAGATTATTTCGTTTTGATATCAATAATTATGTCAAATGTAGGTATGAAAGTAGAATATAATATCTAATATAGTTACCTGAATATGAAAGAATATACCACTATATAACATATTTTAGAGCTTGCTTTTTATGCTCAGCAGTATGAGTGTGACTAAAAGGCTATTAGAACCGACCTAAAGGGTTAAATATATTAAAAACATGGACTTACAGGTGTGGTGACCAAGTCCTGGAGTTTATATGGACTTGGGGGGGATTCTGTCTGAGCTCAGATCTCAAAGGGTTAATGCAGCTGATACCACAGTACTTAAAACAGAGACGAAAATATGAATATTTACTATCATTCCAGCACTATTTCCATCCCACAGTCTCTAAATGAAACTAAAAGTGTGTTTAAGGCAGGGCAAGGTGAGTCTATTTGTATAGCACTGTTCAAACACAGGGTAACTCAAATGGGGTTTACAAAGGAATGAAAAAAAAAATCACAAAATAAGACATTAAAAATCTCAAAAAAGGGTAAAAGGTATTTAAATCATCAGAGATAAAATGTGATTTTCAAATAAATCCATTAATTTTATTAAAATCATACATTAAAATTAACATTTAAAAAACACCAGGAACATTAAGTTTTTCTATATGAGACGATTAAATAAATAAATAAATAAATAAATACACACACGTGGGTCCTGTGTGCATCGCGCGACCCGGGCACGAGGGGGTTAAACAGTATCCAGCACCGCCGCACGAGGGGGTGTGTGTGAGGACTTTCCCACAGACATACACACTCACACGGACACACACTCGGCGTTTTTCGGTGTCCACAGACGGAGCACACACAGCTCAGTCTCTCCCACTCGGACCAACACAGAACTGAAGGACTCCACACAAAACTGTTCAACTGTGGAACAAGACGACGAAGTAAGTTATTCACGTTTACCAGAAACTTCCAGAAAGAAAGAAACAGGAGCCAGATGGAAGTTAGTCCTCCGACATGTGTGTGAAGGTAGAAAGTTTTCAGTCCGAGCCTCAGATGAACAGGCAAAGAACACATTTATAGTCAACCAGGAAAAAAAAACAAGTATTAAAGAAGAAGTTAAAGCAGTTTTATGTAAAGGGACGTTTAAGTTATCGGATAAAGTCTGTGAATTATTAACAGAACTGAACTGGCTTTGTCTATGTAAAGTAATATGTGTATTTACATAATGTTTGCACTTATACCGACATATTCAGTTTAATGACTGAACATTTGACAGAAATGTTTTACAAGAAGTTAAGTAGTCAATTAAATTTGGATTAAAAAGGGGAAAAAAAGGACTATTTAGTATTATGGCTTAGTGTCTAGAGGAGTTAAATGTATGTTACTGACAGTAGACAAGTAAAGCAACCCAACTGGACAGAAGTACACTGAATAATTGTGTATTATTTGTTTAAAACCAATCATATATGTGAGTTATCTCATGGTAATGTGATATTTAATCCATAAAGTCCTAGAACGTCTTTTGTGATGTCTTGTAAGTTTATTTTTCTCTACATATAAACTTTCTTAAGTGATTTTGCACTATTTATTATGATATTGTCCTCTGCATTTGTATGTACAGTTAAGTAAATTCAAAGGTTATTACATCCCAACAGAGAAAACGGAAGAAAACAGAGTTTTTCAGCAAAAATATCATTAACTGAACATAAAAACAAACCTTTACATCCACTGTCATTTGACAGACTAGTTGGGTTTTATTGAAAAATCCATGTTTCAGAAGATTATGGTGTTTCCACATTACCACATGGCCTCTAAATAAGTCATATCTGGTGATGAAGAAAAGCTGAGAGACTGTATTTTACCTCATTTATGTACATGTATTGATAAGATTAGTGGTTGAGAAGTTATTGAATATTTTAGATCAGTAAATGCTTTTGGTTGCCAGTGGCTTTTTAAAGTTTTGGGGGTTTAATAGAGCACTCTTCATGTTGCCCATCACAGGTTAACAGTAACACAGATAAAGATACAATTGAACTTTATTGATGGCCAGGGAAAAGTCGCCCAAACAAAAAACAGAATAAACAGGCCATCGTCAGTCATCAGAGTAAGGTGTTGAACAGTCTAATGGCAGTGGGGGTGAAATAAGATAACAACAATAGCAATAAGAGAAGGACATAAAGTTTTTCTAAAGGGACACAATGAGTATGATGGGGCTTTACAGGGGTTTTGAAAGCTGTAGAGACTTTTCATTGGAAAAACCTAAAAGAAGAAATGCGTAAGAGGCCTCCCCACATCTGATGTAACATCCTGTTACTCCAGTGCCCTGCATCTCGTACAACATCAGAGAGCATCTGAGCTATGCGGTTCACACACAGGTTAAGATGGAATATTCACACTACACTTTTACCGCTGGTTTACTTGCATTCTGTCGTCTTTTTGTCTTCACTTGTATACAGTGACTCATTACTTCCTCTAGAGATGGAAAGTAACCTGGAGTTAAACTCTGAATGTCAGGGGTGTCAAGCCATTTTAGTTCAGGGGCCACATACAGATCAATATGATCTCAAGTGGGCCGGCCCAGTAACATAATGCCATAAATAACCTTTAAATAATGTCAACTCTAGTTTTCTCTATGTTTTAGAAAGAAAAAGTAAAATTACAGTGAGGAAAATGTTTACAAATACAAACTAAACTTTAAAACAAACAAAAAAATGTGACTAACATGAACAACTTGATATTTTCTTTAGAAAAATTAGGTGCAATTTTAACAATGTTATGCCTCAACTTATCATTTGTACATATGTGTTAGAAACATTTGGTAACAGTTATAATATTGTTAAAATTTGGAGTTTGAAACTAAAATAAGAACAATTTCTCATTTGCCCAGGTCATTATTCTTCTTGGTAGTTCTAGATTCAGCTGGACTAGTTTTGCTCTTTTGAAGCTAAACAAGTTCAGCTGAACCTCTAACAACTACCAAGAAAAATTGAGGATTTTTCCCCCCCCATTATTTCTAGGTTATTATGCTAGTATTCTACTTTAGATCATATTGGTCTGAATGTGGAACCTGAACTAAAAGGAGTGCAACAGCGTTGATTGTTAATATCCTCAGTGTCATTTTGTTTTTTGCAAATTCATCCCACTGGCCAGATTTGACCCTTGGCGGGCCAGTTTTGGCTACCGGGCTGCATGTTTGACACCCCTACTTTATGTCATATAGGGCTCCCATCGATGATGAATGGGAATTTCCCTTCATCTCACAGAATTTGTTGGGGATAAACTTGATTCTCATAGATTACAGATTTTTCATGACACATACATGGAAATGTTTATGGATGCAGGCAAGAAGAGCAGCCCTTTTCCACTGTTGCAATCTACAGTATTAATCACAATGATGAAGTTAAGCCAAAAGCTGCATCTAGAAATGTATGTAAGTATAATGATGCTGTTTCCTAGAGCTGAACTTTCCTCCCATTGAAACAAAAATGCTCACTGATTCAGTTTAGCACACAAAAATGCCTCTGTAGACAATGAGCTACATCCTGTCTGTGTGGAGGGATAAGCCACAATGTTGCAGATGTTAAAGCATAGTATTAAGGGCTTTAGTACCAGAATGGAACAGGCAGGTTAGTGCCAGGGAAGTGGCCTTACAGCTTTAAATGGGTCATATAGGAATATCATAGGAGACAGTGGTAAATGGAGGTTGGCACATCCTTTAACTTTGTAAACAAAGGCTCTGTAGTTGATGCAAACTGAGTTCATTAAAGACACGCTCAAAGCCATCTGCCACTCACACTGTCTTCATAGTCACCTCTACCATTAATACTCTAAACGGCCTCTTTCCACAGTAAACAAACACCATCTGAACACACTTTTTAAGGCATGTGAAACAATAGTTTTGCCAAATGTTATGCCAGACCACAAGGAAGGAAACAGGACTAAAGTGGAGAAAAGTCTCCATGGGTGGCTAAGCTTGAAGAGTTCAGTTAACTCATTTGCAGTTTTCTACGAGCAAGTCGTGTCTGTTTCTGTACATACAGTACGTTTTGCACAGTAAGGCTGACATTCCTGCAACCTGTTTCTATTGTCCCATTTCAGGAAAAAAAAACAACATTCTTTTTGATTTCTGTACCGTTATGAATGGCTGTTGTACAGTAACATAATGGCACTGGCCCTTGAAATAGCTGTTTGGCTTTGTTTTGAATTTCCATTGCCCTCTTCCACTCTTTCATTTGACTTTGGATCAGATTAGTCTTTGCTTTCAGGGAGTCCAGTGCGTTTTGGTTTGCATATGTGCGCAAGAGAAACAATTTCCTGAAACGTTTTCTCAGTGTTGGAGCTCACATTGAAGTACTGCAAAAGTATTCACCCGACATGTCTTTATGGTTTGGCATTACCATCAACATCAGCGGTTAATGTCCTGATTCTGAATGAAGCGGGCTAGACCTGTTAGACTATTTGTTGTTGTAAAATATAATAAGTTGCAATGATGCAGTGTTGTGGATTATTTCCAGATAGACTAGGCTCAGTCACCAAACAATGGTAGTCATATCTAAGCCTTTTTTAATCTGCACTGCTGCTCACCATCTAGACATAAATGGCAGCAATCTCCTTTAAGGATTATCTGCTTAGTAGAGGTATCTGCTGCAAGATTGGGGCTTTGTACAGGGTTCAGGTTTGTTAACACGAAATTGTGTTGGTATTTAGGTTATCAAGTATGCATAAAAGCAAATGTGTTTGTTTACTACTACTGATACTAAATCAACTGTTTTTTTATTTGCTAATGCTACTGATTCTCAAAAAAGCTTAAACCCATCAAAAAAACCAAGGCAAAATTAAAGAATAGAGTACAGTGTTTTTAAATTATATGGTCAGATTTGCATGGTAGTTATTACTAACTTTCCATTCAGAGGGCAGTTCATTATTTGGAAATATTAGATGTTTTGAAGAACACAAAATTACTTTACACAATTGTTACACAAGTGGTAAGTAAATGGCTTTTTTACTATAGTGTTGCTTATTTAAATACCGCATTCGGTATTGGAATTGGGTTTTATTGTGTTTCCTGTTTTCATGCAATTGATGCAATTAGGTGCACAGCACACACAGACACGCACTAATCAACTGAAGTGCATTATAAAAGTCCGGTCATGTTACTGGGGCTTGTTTACAAATAAATATGCTTTATTTGTTTAGTCAGATTTTTTGCAGATAAGTGTCTGTGCTACGACAGCAATCATTTATGGTACAGTGTACTTGCCTTCGAAATGAGAAGAGGATGTTTACTGAAACAAAGAAAGTGTTGCAGTTGAACATAAATCTGTGGGAAGAAGAACTGAAAGTCACAGGTGAAGACTTTTGTGTATTTAAGTTATAGAAAATGTTAAAATAGCACTAAATGCTATGTGATACAAGTTGTGAGAAGAAACTACAGTTCAGATGTGTAAAAGAGACAGCCTGTCATCTGATACATGGGGAGTTGTCTTCATAAGATATTTTCAGACTCCTCAAATAACCACAATGGCTAGTTATATTTTCAGTGCTCCCAGTGTAGGAAAAGGTCTGGTTGTGGTAAATATTTTCTTTGGACTGGTGAAGCTCAGGGTGAATCATGTTGCCAGAGAGTTTCGTAAAGTGTTCCTACTGTACAGTGTGTGTGTGATGCTGGCCTGGCTTACAGGTGTTTCTTAGAGGAAAATCTTACTCAGAGAAAAGTCTGTCTGTTAACTGAAAGCACCCGTACTATGTGTGTGTGTGTGTGTGTAGGCCTGTACAGTCACAGCTGCAAATATGCAAATGTAAACCTCGACTGCAGATGAGTGTGAGGTAAATTTATCAGTAAAACAGCGCAGACGTCAGAGTAACATGTCCCAGCGTAACATTTCAGACAGCTCCGTTCTCAGCTTGTTCTAAAAGTCTGATTCATAAACATTAGTTGCGTCATGTGTGTTGACGAAAGCCAGACGCACTGAATTTAGCCGCAAGAGCTATATAAACTTCTCTTGCTGTATATTTGACCTGAACTACTTATTAAAATTGACTGTTAAATTGTGTGTTTTGCAGTAAGATTATTGCTCCTTGTAAACACAGTGGATCGATGTAGTTTTCTTCTGTTTGTGATGACAATAGCATGCTTAACCACATGAGCTGTCATGGTCTGCAAATAGTCATCATGGGCAAACCGCGCTGTGCTTTGTGGTGGTCTTCTCTCCGATCTGTCTTACCAGGGTGGTTCTTCTTGTTTGTCAAGAATAAAACTGGGTTTGTTAACAAGCCGAGTCAAAAAAGCTCCCGAAACTATATTGTCTAATATTGTAAAAGACCAGGCCAGTTGTTGTCTAATAAAAGTGGCATTTAATGTAGGTTGGGCTATTTAATACGGAGCGATGTTTTGTTGTGAATGAATTAAACCCATGTCGCTTTGAAGGTTAAAGCTGTGTTTAATCAGGAACCAACTGTGCAGATTTTCCTGTGACTCATTCACAATTAAGGCAAGATTGACATAAAGCTAGCTTTTATGTTGTGATTTCTTTTATCTTTGCTATCTACAATAATGCTTGTCTCAACTGTCATCTTTAAAGTTAAGTTTATCTTTTACCATATCCCAAGTATGCAAAAAGAACCTTTATACTTTTACAGGATGGCCCATGACTGAGTGATTGAGTTTACTTGGGTCGTAGTGTCTCCGGCTCTATTTTTGGGACAAATTACATTTGTATTTTCCATTTACCTCACTCTGTACCCTTTCCTGTCCTTTATTTTTTGTTTAATCATTATTAAATATTTAATTTAAGCAACAAATATTTGTATTTATTTAATTTGAATAATTTAATGTCTTTCAGAAGCGCAGCCATGGGGAAAGGATGCATCACAGTCACCAAGTACTTTCTGTTCCTCTTCAACCTCCTCTTTTTTGTAAGTAATCATATTTATTCATCACTGTTTTGCTGACATGCCATAGTAATTGTAAATTTATGCAAATGCACTGTCAGAATAACTTTTCTCAGCAGCTTTGTTTACCTAAGATGGACAGATACTACAGGTACTCTGGTGCTTCTGCAGAAAACTGTCACATTTGAGAGGCTGATTATATTTGGATAAAGATGATTATTCAAATATTACCAGGAATAATCAGAAATAGATAGGGAAATGAGGCTGTAGCAGTGGCCGGGTGAGAGACGACAAGTCTTAACAACAGCACCTGGTTTCTGTTTGTTACCTCCTCTCTCACACTGGTCACAACATAAAGTCCAGAGGTCGATAAAATCCCCAGACTCCTAAAACTGAGTCTGCGAGGATGTCCAGACCTTTCCAGTGAGTCTGCGGCTGTAAACCTGATGCAGACCTTTTGATGT
>JAPTMW010000024.1:17569558-17580501 GCA_029822955.1 Ostorhinchus angustatus | reverse complement strand
ATTGGAGGAATGCTCCTTAAAGCACTCCTTCATTTTCACGAGATTGTACCATGGAAAACGTCCAGCCCCCTTTTCCACATTCAGTCCTTCTTGGCTTCCTCTTGGGACTTTCTTAAAAGCAGGATATCTCGTCAAAGGACGTCTTTCAACTCTTTGTCTTAGGAGTATCAGGCTTTGAGCAAACCAATGTGGAAAGGAGTGTAGGTTCAGGTTTTCAGAGTGTGGAGAACTTTTCCTGACAAGGTTCAGAGGTTTACTTTATCCCGGTTTCATCATCTGCTGATCCAGTAATCCTTCTGCCATCAGTCCTGCCCTGTTCTGCTGAAGAGTGCGGGTGATAAAACCTTTTTTCTCCCTTCATGCAGAAACACATTTGGCCATTACTGTGAGTGTGTTTGACAGTGTGAAAGACAAAAAGCATGAGTCATTTTCACCACTCGCTCTCTCTGTGATGTTATGAGTTTGTCACAGCTTGTTACCTGCTATCGCCACAGTCGTCACATAGGCACTGATAGAGATGAAGGATTCTGAGGGATTTGGGTTTCTGTGGGACATGTGCAGCTTTATGACAAGGTCCCAGTGTGGAGCCCCTCTGGGCTGAGGAAATGATCCAGATGCAAAGCTTCTGGCGCTCATAACCCAGTGGGGCACCTGTCCTGCTGCTCCTGTATAACCCCCGCAAAATCCACAAAGACACAGACTACCATCTTTCTATGCTCAGGAATTTTGCCAAAGTGTACTGTTGCCAACAACATGCAGCTTGTTTAATGTGATGTACTAGCTATCCTTGGATGTGTGCTCTGGTTTCTGTGACAGAGTGGAACACAATTATTATCTAGGTGAAGTCAAACAATGTTTGCCTTCCAGAGTGTATTGCTCTTCCTGATTGCAAGGTTGCAGCTAACAATCATCTTTATTGTACCCTGATGTGCTGTTTTTATGTCATAGCCATGCAATTTTAGGACTGGGAGAAAATAGTGAGAAATAGCCATGTAAACACTTCATCACGTAATCTTGAAAAATGAAAAAGGCCTGCAGTTTAATGGACACGCTTATGTACCTGTACCTGTACTTATCTGTAGTTTGTTAAACCTGTATAGACATATTTTTTTTTATAAATATATCCAACAGCATAGCATGCTTTTCAGTCCAATGCAGTGAAAACCATCGCCAATAGAAACCAGACTCACTGCGTCTCAGCTTTAGGACTGAAGCTGTAACCGTCAGGCAGTGATCCAAAGGTGTTTTCTTTTTTTTCTTTGGGTTACATTCTCATTTTCTTCAGTCCAATTAAAATTATACCCTGAGTTGTGTCAAGGATTCTTTTTTGCATTGACGTTATCAATGTGCAGGCAACTGCGAAGTAGCAATTTCAGATTAAGCAAACATCAGTGATCTGTAATGGCATATGAACAAAAAGCATAATTTCAGATGGGCTTTGGTTATGAAGGACTCTTAACTCTAATGCCTTCCACTGTTTTTAACTATAAATATCTGGTCATGTACAGTGGCGAGTCTGTTTTCGCTTCCTCTGCTCTGAGGTGTTTACTGCAGTTTTTGTCAGTACATTAAACAGTTTTCTCCAGTTACAGTTAAGGCCTAGTAAATATAGATGTTCACACACATTACAGGTAACATAATATAACAGGTAAATGATAATTCCCTCAGCTCATAACTGTTGTGTTGCTGAATATTTTTGAACTCTTATATGTATAGAACCTGCTCAGTGGTATTTGTAAATGAGGTCTAGAAATGGTTACCAGATGTGTTCTTCCTAACACATGTTAAAGTGGCTGCTTTGACTTATGGGACAGCAGTATCCACATATTTCAACATTCACTGTCTTGTGTAAATGTAACGTAGGGCACCATATGTTTTAGTCCAAAAAACCTTGCATTCACTATGGATTTAGGCTTTTTTAGGTTGATGGTTTACAAAAATGTCAACTAGCTCCATTATTTAATGTGCGACAAGTGTAACTGTTACATCTGTATTCTTTGATTCAACTGTTAATAGGAGTTAGAATTAGAAACACTTTTACCAATTTTTTGCTATAAAAACTGAAATTTATTCTGAAATATATTGCCTTTGTTGTCGATGTGGTTTTTTTATGTTGAAGATAACAAGGAACACAATTACCCAGGTAACACAGGCCAGCAACCAACAATAGATGAATACACAGACGTCACATGAAGTAGAATGTATAAATGATATGTGCAAAGAGAGTAGTTTGAGTATTAAGTTAATTAGGGAAAATGTCTCCTGCCACATGTTTGTGCCTCCATGGAATTAAAAATCGTTTTAAAAGTGTTCAGTGATACCAGCTCCTAAAGTTTCAGGTCATTTTGTAATTGATTCCAAGCAGAAGGAGCAGCAGATTTAAAGGCATTTCCCCCCAGTTCAGTATGGACCTTTGGAACACACTGAAGGAATACCTCCAGGGACTGAAGACTAGTGATGTCCTAATCAGGATTTTTTTTTTTTTTTGCTTCTGATCTGATTTTTTTTAGGATTAGTTTTGCCAATCCAACACTTTTTACTATGAAATTTGGATTTAAATTTGGAGACAGTATTTATAGGTTATTATATATTTATTTTACTTGAGATCACAATCGGGCTGAATGTGGAACCTGAACTAAAACAAGTATGACACCTCTAATGACTCTTTATAGCTTTAGTATAATTAATTGCACTTTCCAAATTCATACTGTGGGCCAAATTAGAACTATTGGTGGGCCGGTTTTGGGCCACAGGCTGTATGTTTGCCCCCCCTGCTATAGCGTGTCTATGGACAGGTCCGTCCGGAGAATATATGGGGGGGTTCTGTACCATACATACCTAACAATGAGTATGTGCAGACTATATGACCGTACAAAGTGCAAGTGAAACTTAAGATGCTTTACTAATTCCTCCAGTCTTCCTCTGTTGTGTAGCTCATTTTCCTTTTCCATATCTTCGGAAACTTTATTTTGTGGGGGCAGGATATTTGTTTACCCCCCCCCAGAACCGGGCCCTTATCAGCCCAATCTTGTGACTACATCCAATCAGATCTGATCTTGTAAAAAGTGCCAGATCAGGACATCCTTACTGAAGACTATCAGTGACATTCTTATTTCAACCTCTCAGTTGCCATGACTTGCCGCTTGTTTTGCATTTGATTGGTATCAGAAAACCTCTGGGTGCACGTCCAGTGTTTGTTAGATAAAATGTGCAATTGCAACTTTAGTTCAGTTTAAGCTGTTAAAAAAAAAAAAAAAGCATTTTTCACTATTTTCAGACAAGATGTAAAACAAGTTGTTCATCGAAACTCTCATTTGTTGTAGCCCTGATCTCCACATGAACTTTTTCCAAGAAATATTTCCGTTTTTTTCTAGTCTCTGTATTCAAATTATCTACAAATCTGATGTGTTGATATCTGCACACTTGCAGTGTTTTAGTGGAGGAAAACATCCTGGGGGAAGACTCTATGCAAACTTTATCTTTTGTACAGGCAGCCTAGATTTTCATCTCAATTCCTCTCTGAGTTGAAGGCTCTGTAGTTTGTGAGCTGTTTGATTCTTGAGCTTTACTGGACTTCAGGATTTTACTGCAATGGAAGTGGTTATGATGCGTCTGTTGGTGTGTCTGCAGGCCTGAGGCTGGGGGAGTCGGTGAGTAAACTGGTGAGAGTTTAACAGCCCTACCCTTCTCTGTTGATGAAGTAATGAACTCTTACCTTGGCTTGGAAGGCTGCACTGCTGGCATCCTCGCTGTGTTTTTGTAACCCTCACTAAAAAAGCCTTGCTCTTAATTGTGTCCCACGGGTCCTGAGCTCTCAGTATTCACAGCCTTTCCTGTCCCTCGTACTGATCCTCCCCCTCTTCCAACCTTAGCCCCATCATCTCAATTCGACAGGTCTTTCCTCTTTAATCGGCCGACTTCAAAGCGCTGTTGTGATGCCCCACAGGCCCCTGGCTCCTCAGAGACAGGGTTTAGCCTTGGGGGCCTGGGAAGTGGGGTGAAACAGTGCCGGTGTACGAGGCATTTAGTTTAGGTAGACAAGTGTTGGTTTAAAAATATAACAACAAGTAGCTGAGTGGCTGTTCTTCGTCACTGTCACCAGAGAGAAGTTGGTGTTGTGTTGTTATAGAAGCAGGTTACAGATGTTTAAAAGGCTCTGTGTACGACAGCTTTCACAGTTCTTTGATGAAGATATCTTTGAAGAGGTGCAAAATGTTTGATGCTGCTTCTAAGAGAGGAGGTCTGGCTAACATTTGCTCCTAAAGAGGTAGACACAGTGTCATCTTTCATCTGCATCAACACAACACCATTCAAGCACATTTCCAGCGGCTGCCTTACTATCAGCTTTTCATTTAGCCCAAAACGATTAACTCTGAAAAAACAGAGGACTGCGTAATGAGTTCAATCTGCATCTTTTAGCTGGAATGATTGTTCTCCAAATGAGAGAATACACTCTTGCTTGGTGTAACCCCAGAGCACCTACTGTAGTGCTGAGAACAAAGAAAACACTGGCTAAGCTGTGTCCAGAGAGGGGAGAGTGAGTGATTAGCTGTGCGATGCCCTGTGACCAGAGTGGGGATTGTTTCTGTACTGTGGTGGTTTGTCTTTATCTCTGGTGGTTGACTCACACTGTTAGATCGATAAATCCACATGGGGTAAGGCGATAATTCTGTCTCAGCACTGCTCTCATTAAAGCGGATGTTCAGAAGATATATTACTGCCAGCAATTGCCCTCTTTCTCATTTCTGTAATATTAGAGCATGATGTATATGGACTCAGTCAGATAGTGGCATAAGATCACTGGGGAGAGCTGGCAGAGCCAAGGTGGTAGATTTTATCTTTTTATTAAGCGTGTTTATAAAGTTATGATTTAAAGCATGAAAGGCCCCATTGGTCATTATCTCTAAATTTGGAGTTGTCTCAAAAGTGAAGTTCAAAGGTTTGCATTGGAACATGGATGAGAAATTGAGGTTAAGCCCAGCTGCAAGGAGTAGATAGAAGATTTGCCACTTCCTCCTGTTTTCTTTGTCCATTTCTTATCACCAGAGAAAGTGTAGCTGATTGAATTTACACAAGCATGTTTGTCTGCATTATATGTAATTAGCCGACCTCAGCTCAATTCAGTCCAACTCAAAGAACTTTATTTAACCCCACCACCACCACCACCACCGCACATCTTTTTTATTTTTTTAAGCTAGGAGATATTGTACTACAATCAAAGAGGGCGTATCAGTGTACACTAGGGGTGTAACAGTACAGAAACATTTCGGTTTGGTATGTTTTCAGTACAGGGGTCTTTGATTTGATACATTTTCGATGTGTTTTCAGTACAGTGAAGGAGACCCATGTAAGGGGGTGTATAGGGGAGGTGCGCTCCGTAGCTACCAAAAACTGAAAGTGAAACTTAACATGCTTCGAACGTCTGACCTGGCTTCTGTGCCTCTGTCATACTCTCTGTTGTCATATTATATCAGCGCTCATCCTTCGAATAAAGAGTTGGGGTTTTTTTGCAGTGGTGCTGACACTGTATCTCCTCCTGAGACCCAGCAATGCATTTGTGTCCTCTGTAGGAGAAAAGGTTTGACAGTTTTGCTTAAAAAAAATACTGTCCATTGCAAAGGACATTCCAGTAAAAAAATAAAATCCAAAAATTTAAAATAATATGAAAAATTTACCTGAAAAAAATGGTTGTATTATGCAGTTTCCAATCAAGACAATTGTTTAACATAAAAAAAGCTAAAATTTTCACTTTCCGGGTCTCAGGAGGATATAGGGGAAACCCTGCACATGGGTTCTGCTTGGGGCCACCCTGCTTCCCCAGTGTTTGCATTCTTGACATAAACTACATGTATTCATTCAGTACACCTCTGTATTGTATTGAAGGTCTTGAACTGAAACGGTTCGGTACAAACAAGTGCACCGTTACGCTCCTAGTGTACACTTACAAAGACAGAAAGGCTGACTGGTTTCACTGTACAAATGAAAATGTATATTTACAATATAAGGGTTGCTGTTTTTTCGTCATAAAAACTTTCCATTCACTTTGTGAATTTCATAATATTGTAAGCAATCCATGTTTTCCTCTTTTTCTTCACTTGGTTCCATTTCCACCAGAGTGTGAATGCGTGAGTGAATGAATAATGGATCCATTGTTTGCGCTTTGAGTATGCATGAATAGAAAAGCGCTATATAAATCTAATCTATTATTATTATTATTATTCCATAGTTTTTAAAGTGTTGGGCTTTTAAAGCATCGGATAAAATGTATGAAACTTGCTTGCATTAGAATAACTTGAGGATAAATTGAGGGTGATTTAACACGGTAGACCACTCGTTGAAAGCACCTTTGTGAATTTGGAGGCAGAGAGAAAAACATTTCCAGTCAAGGATGGAGGATGCTTGAAGAGAAGCATTCAGGTGTCGATCAAACACAGTGTTTACTTGTGCTGCAGTTGCCACAGTTCAAAGTAATGGAAAAGCCCACGGTAATAGAAAATGCCAAGACGTTCATATACATGCATACATGACATGTACACACTCAGTTTCTCCTCAAAGGCAGTTACATTGTTCTTCATACAGATGCAAATTGACAGAAGTTGTGTGAAGTATTAAAAATAAGGGTTTAACAAACAAGATTAAGGGCAGGAAAGTTCAGACGCTGTTTGAAGATCTAAGGCGCACCCTGAGGCTCGCTGACCTTTAATTCCTTTTACTCCTATTGCCAGTGCAGTTTCTTTTGCTACTGGTTGTAAACTGAACAGTGTGGAATAGACTATATTGTACATGGAAATGTATAATTTACAACCCCTCAAACAAAAGATAGACGTTGGTGATGCAATAATATTGTCAGACCTTGAAATATCAGCGGAAGCTAATCAATTAGTGGCTGCCTTGATGCTTAAATTGCCCACAGAGCTAGTGAGTTTAAATGTCAATGACTGGTTGGTGAGAGATTTATTTAAAAGGAAGGCCATTGAGCAGATGTAGATGAAACCTTTTCTCTAGAGCCGAGTCGTTCCCTTTTTGTTGGACCCTCAGTGGCCTGGCCTTTTTAGTTTCCCTCGAGGGTTCGTCCTATTGTTGTGCTTTCTCAGCCGTCTGCGCCGATCTCTCTTCTCACCCCCATAACCGATTCAATGAGGCTCTGCGATCCGATTGGTGCTCCACTTTCCCGTGAAAAGGTTTCCATGGAAACCAAAAATAATGCAGACCCTCACACGTTGCTCTCCACCAGCTAATAGCTCTCTAAACATGGGTTCAGGAGAGACTACTGTGCAACAGGCTTCAGATCAGATTTGACCATAACTCAGAACTGAATTACACACATGATGATGCACATGAAACAAAACACAAAGAGTACACTGCTGTGTTGTTCTTGGAAATGTTAGTTACACCAGGTGGTGAACGGTGTGCAAATGTTCCTTCCAAAAAAGTGTTGCATCCTATGGCTCCCCATGAACGTGTAGTCCCTGTCTGTGCCACTGTGGAGCTGTTATTGATTCACCGTGCTTGAGCTTTGTAGTGTCTGAGTTCAAGTCTCTGAGATAAGGCAGTGTATCATTCCGGTGCATCTCTCCACTTCTCAGATTTGTCCTTTTCCTCGCTCGAGCTTTGATTGCCTTTTCTAGATGTAATCAGGGTCTGTACTCTGTATGGGGGATGGTGTGTTGCTGCCACTGTCAGTTGGGCTCCATGTCCTGGTGAATCTGATGTCTGCTGGCAATATGGTGTGTCGGCGGGAAGATGCGGCTGGCTCCATCAGCCAGAATACTCCAGGGATATTCTCCATCCCCATTCCCTGTCAGGAATCAGATGCCCTGCCTGTATTTCACCATCTAATGTGGCAAGAACGGCATGCTGTTCATGCCTCCATAGGCAGCTCTCACCATACTTGATGCTGTAGTTGTCAGCACCAGTGCTTTGAATCCAGCTCCAAAGTATTGTCAGTCAAAACTGTGCTGCTGACTATTTTTGCACATCGAGGCTGGAATACAGACAGTTTAATTGGCTCTCATTGCTATATCGTTATTTTCAGCTGGGAGACACTTGTGGCAAAGCAGTTTAGAAACACGAAAAAAAGTTTAAAGCATTTATGCTCATTAGACACAGTTGGTTGGAGATGTATTGTGCACTGACAGCTAAAGCCAGCAGTATGCATTAAAAAAGCAAGGTATTCTACTTACAGTGAATAATGCATGAGTTCAGATGCTCATCAAGGTCACGTCAGGAGTTGTATTAGGAGACTGTGGTGTGTTGGGTCTTCTGATAAAGGTTAATTATCAAGTGAGAAGCTACACTGATTTGAATCCCTGAAGGCAGATATAAAAATTTTACCTGCCCTGAACACAAGCCTGGACCGCTACTTTTAAAGGCAGCACATTTTATAAGGAAAAAAAATCCTGACCCTGTTAATTTTGCCTTCTAGCTGTGAAGTGAAATATTCACACAGATAAAACACTGTTGCAGTCTTAGATTAGCTCACTGCTGGGAGCGAGTGCTTCATACATAATAAATGCAAAGTCGGTCATTTTAAGTGTCCTAGAATTTTATTTCCACTGTTTTTCAAGCTCCATTCTTATTCTCCTTAAATGAATTACGCTCACCAAGACAAATGTGCCACTTTTCTTTCTTCTTCCTGGCCTCTCACTGTTTATTCATCTCATTAACACTGTCCTGACCTCTGTTTTTTCCCCTTTGTGCTTCTGTTTAACAGCCCATGAAAACAGGAGAGGAGCAAAAACCAAGAGAAGTCATCAGCTTCACCTGAACAAAGACAAGGCACAAGCAGATACACATGGTATGGAAACAAATTTTTGTATTTTCCACAAAATAAGCACAAACAGACTTGCAAAACAGTCAAAACTTTTAGTTAAACACAAAAGGATTTCCTCCAAGTCCAGCAGTGATTTCACTCCAGCAAGCTTGTGTTAAATCAGCACAGAAATATCAGAGAGAGCTTGTTGACAGAATCCTTTCAGGAAGATGCTGACAACACAGGCAGGAAGCCATTGTTACCGTCAACAGGAGGCACAGTATTGCAGAGAGTTAGTGTGTAAAGCCAACCCTGAGCACAGGCAGAAAAGTGCTTTTGTCCCCAACCATCACAGCAGGCCAGCCATAGACTTTGTTAACCTCTGATTTGCATTGGCATTCATAACATTAGTATTCCAGACACAGCTGAGTGGCAGACATGTATAGATTGAGAGGTTAAAGGGGAGTTTAGACCCAGACACTCATTTGTAATCAGTCATAACACATAACCATGAAAACCAAACACATGTTACATGTACAAGTGCCATAAATGACTATAAGTAGTCTCTCATTTATAGTTAAAAGGTCTATAAAGAGTTTATCATTTTTATTCTCTCTGCGAAGGTTTTGTCTACCGATTGATTTTGAGTCCTGGTAATACGACAGCTTTGATAATAACAAAGAAAGGAACACTGAAACCTCTTTCACTCTGTACAGCAACCCACTAACATTTGGGTTGGTCTTCATTTTGATAGGGTAAAACAACAGTCAGCATTCATCTGTTGGTCACATGACTGTGCTCACAGGTACAGTCCAAGCTAGGATTAACAACAATAAAACCCAACAGCTAGGTATATCTGCTGTTTTTCACCCCTTTTCTAGCATTATACTAAGATGTGTAGTGCATAAATAGCCAGGTATTTATTGTTTTTATCCGTTGGTAATAGCACACATTGCCAATTTTGTTCTTTGTATTATGGAGATGCAACACTGGCCAAGTACTGCATTTGGAAAAAATAAATTGCATGCCCAAGGACACTTCAACATACAGACGGGAGGAGTTTGAGACTGAATGGCCAACCCCTGTGAGCCCCAGCCGTCTCTATCCTTTGTGTTGTGTGATATATTAAGTAACCAGAGTAAGACTAATCCAAAATGACATTAAGCCAAGTCACACAAATAACCACAAACAGGACCCCAAATGATAGGGAGAGATAAAATAATAATGAGTTTACTGTTACACTGTTCAGGCAAAGACAATAACACACTTTTGGCTATTTCTATGAGCTTGTTTTACGCAATGGAGCCTTCAACGTATATAGATACCTCTTTCATCTAAGTCTCCCATAAAAATACAAACATTCACATGATAACGTTCGCATTATCCTCAAGGTTTTGTTTTGATCTTTGCATTGCAGCAAAACCTTGGCTTGTTAACACAAACTAGGTTATATTGTTATTTTCTGCTGTTTTTCTTTTGATTTGCTGAACTCTAAATGCGGTTCAGATGTGCACATGCTACGCTGAATCTTCACTAAGTGATGAAACAGCTTTTAGGCCGTCGACTCTTGGGAACTAGCTGTATTCAAATTAACATATGGCCTTGCAAAGGGTGTGAGTGATCTCTCATTAGACAAATGGCTGGCCAAGCTGTCCCCCTGTTGTAAAGTGCTCGGCTCTAGTCCCCTTTGTTTTCTAACAGGAACTAGCGCTAAGTGGAGATGCCAAACACTGCTCTGTAGACAAAGGCCACTCTCACCCCGGGTTGCCGTGGAGACCAGCACTCCTATTTGAGGATTGGACAGATTCCAACATGTGCCAAAAATAACCCCAATGGATTTCACTAAATTCTGTTTTTAAGCCCCAAGAAGTCAAAACCAATGATTTATGTTGTTGCAGTGTAAATCTGTTAACTTTACCAAAAGTTTGTGACATGTAAGCACTTGTGCTGAGTCGGTCTAATCTCATACTCCTGTCTCTGTTTACCATCTGAAGTGTCCTTTTTGTGTTTAGTCCCCTGGGGCTGAAAGAGTTGTCTTTCCTCGAATCTCAAATCTCCCTTTGTTTATATCTGTGAGGCCATCTGGGATCCAAACCTTCTTCTTCTTCTTTTTTTTTTTTTTTTTTTCGAAAATTAAAAAAAGGCAGCAACCATGATTTATTCATATGAAAAGTTGCTATGGGCATTGAAA
>JAPTMW010000024.1:17436746-17447210 GCA_029822955.1 Ostorhinchus angustatus | reverse complement strand
AAATCTAATCGATTGTTCCGTGTGACATTTCCAACATGCTGTGAAAATTTCATCGAAATCCATCCATAACTTTTTGCTTAATGTTGCTAACAAACAGACAAACAGACAGACAGATAAACGCCGGCAAAAACATAACCTCGTTGGCGGAGGTAATTAAGATTTTTATGCAGCAATATAAATGAAATTATTAATACACGTACACACAGTGCTCTTCCAACATTTATTGAACTTCAAGTGCTGCCCACACAGGTGCCTGATCAAATATCTTATAACATTTTTACTATTGATCAAATATCGGCTATCGAAAAAAAATCAAGGCCGATGGCTGCTTTTGAAAAAAATCAGTATATTGGCGGGCTGATATATCAGTTTACCTCTAATTTTTATGTTAGGAAACTACTTTGGGTGCATTAAATTCCAATGAACAAAAAAAAAATTGTGTTAATTGTACTGTATTATATGTACACCATTTCACATAAAGTTGGAATAATTATGTTTTCAGACACATTCCTGTTTTTATTCCTATTTACACACATCAGTAATCACCTTTGACCACGTACACTGATTACATACTGAGTCCTCCTTAAACTTTATCTTTCCAGACTAAATCACACCGTCACAACTGAGATAAAAACTGTTTGTTCCAACTTTATGGGAAACAGTGTACATGTAAATATCATCTAATTCAGGACGGATACTCAGGTCAAGGTTTCAGTATTGGAACCAACATGTGACTCATTACCTTAGTGACCACAATGATAGTCAACAGATCTCCCTTGTTAAACGGTAGGTCCTGTTCGGATGTACCTTTGAAGTTGTACCTGGCCACACACTCTGTGCCCTGAGGCCATGGAGTCTATGGGAAAATGATGAGATCACTGATTACTAAACAAATTTTGTAACATACAACATTGGACACGTCTTGTTACGTAGGTGAGGTGTGTTGTGCACAAACGGGCCTGTCTTTACCTGGACCTCTGTCATGGTGAGGCGGTTTGATCCTCTTACTGGTGGTGTTTTCGAGCTGCTACCATTAGAGCTGGTAAACACATACACACATACCTGAGGAGAGAATCACAATTTACTCAGTAGGATGTCCCCCCTGCTTCAATGACATTCAGTTAACCACAAAGATATTCTCAGAAAGGCTGTGAATTTTTTGGTTTTACTGAACTGGGCTGCATGTCAATTGAACCAGTCAGCTATTATCTGAACACATTTGAGTAACATCAGATCAGACAGTGACAGTAAAAATAACTCACTGATACAGAAAGCAGAACTAACAACCATTCTTTTTTTAATCACACTTTCAAAACTAGGGCAGAATGTTTCCATGACGCAGGGTTATAGTATTTACATAAAGACCATAGACTGTATTTATTACTCTGCTGAAAGTTACATTTTGGACTTTACCTCCTCCTCCTCCTGCTGATAAAACTATATATCAAATTTATGACTTAAAATATTTTAACACATGGAAAAGCTAAGTTGGTTAAGGAGAGAGTACAAAAAAAACAGAAGCACAGAAACAGAGAAGAGCAAACAGAGATGATTAGGAATGAATGGAAAAAAACCTATGTGTTGAAAGTAAGTGTGAGAAAAAGCCTTATGTATAAACAAATACAACATGCATTTGATGGTAAATCAATTTTTGCATTCTTTTTGGAGTTGACTATAATTCTGCTCAGTCAAAACAAACTAAAGCATATTATTTGTTTTTATTTTTTAAAAGCAGGAACAATAGGACAGATGTAGGTAAATCCAAAGTGTCAGAACATACATGTCCTGTCGTGTGATGTTCTTATTAATGTGTCTTAATGCTCACACTCAGTGAAGCAGCAGTGTTTTCTAAGTATGTTCTGATATTCATATTCTCACAGATTTTATAAAACATGTCCACAGGTTTTTTTTTGTCAGTTCAGGATGCATCAGTACTGTTTCAAGGAGTGTTTCAAGGTGTGTTTCAAGGTGTGTTAGCACTAAATGGGTTTGGTTAGTCCACTTTAAACTGCTGGGGTTTGTGTGATATGTCTTTCTGCCACTGTTAAGTCAGTGTTCCGTACACAACATCTTTGAATTCAAGAAATGAAATACTGATTTACAGAATATGCATTCACTGGCCACTTTATTAGGTACACCATATGAGTACCTGCTTTACCTAATAAAGTGGCTGATGAACGTACATACTGTATAGTATATTGTCTGTGAGTTACAAAATTAGTATTAAAGTACAGTAACTAATTTAAGTGTTGATGAATACAAAGGGGTTAATTCAGAATATATTCAGTTCCATAAAAACTTCATAGAATAAAACGTCTGATTTCACAACAGTATTCCCCTTGTGAAACCAGAAAAAGCCTGTTACATTAACATACAGTGTTGGTTTAAATCTATGCTCCATTTTTCGACTTTATCATGAAGTCTAAAATATTCACTAGAAAAGTTATTAAATGTGAAGTTTCAATACTTCAATGAAGCAGTTAAAATATTTATATTATTTATTACATTTTATCAAATACCTCTAATCTATTTTATTACAGTTCAGCAGTAATGTTATCAGCACTGTATACCATGCACTTTAAAATTTGCCTTCCAAATGACCGAAGTGTCCAACTTGACCAAAAATGGACACACCAGTTGAGGTGCAGAACGAAGACGGCGTTCTTTAACTATGGAATGTAAAGTTGTGGTGAGATCTGACCAGACTCAGGGGACTCATTCAGCCCAGCATTTCCTTTTCATCAGTAAAACAGTCACTGAGACACTAACCTTCGGCCTGAGTCACACAGAGCACTGTTTCCATCATACACAGACCTACTCAGAGCAGACGCATTATGGTGAAATGATGTCCTATGGATTAGGTCATTCTAAACACCCCCTTCTCAACCCCCAAACCTCCCACTTCCTCTCTTCCTGCATCAGTTCCCATGAAGAGGCCTCGCTGCTCAGACTTTAGGGAAATATCTGGCTCTGATTTTTGTCACTTTACATGAGGTCACATCCTCTGACATGTCCATTACATGCACTCTGCTTCCTGTATGAGAGTCCTGATTTAGAATAATCCAATATTAGGGTGTGGTTTTTCCAAAGCATAAAACAACACATCATGACACTTTCTTTGGACATATGTTTCTGGCATTTACAACACTGCCTGGCATGTAACCAAGTAACCATCCTCTCCACAGGCTCTTAATATGTGAGTGAAATCTCTCAGAGGTCATTGCTCAGTGTGATGGCGATGTAGCGGATGTTTTTCTCTACGGAGCGCTGCAGCTGTATTTCTGTCAAGGGATGAAGTATCTGGACATAATTCCCACGCCTATCAACCCAGGAATAACCAAAACATTATGATGTTGCCTCCACTCATCCATGCTTTTAATGAAATTGTGACAACCTCATATCAGAAAACAGGTGATACAATTACACATTTCCCTTTTTTACAGTCATTTGAGCAAACTGCAATAATCATGCATAATAATACTTGCATAATCATGCTAAGTGTCTCAATTCACCTTGTTAAAAAAAACTGCTGAAAACTATTCATATTTCATCACTTTGTTCATTGCATCAGTTACTATAGTTTGACTGCACTGGAGCCATTTCATCATTTCTGCACCTCCTTCCTTTGGACGCTTCACTTCTGTTTGTATCTATCAGGATCATTCATTTATCTGTATATTTCACTATTTGATGTATAAGCTCTTGTCACATTTGCTTTGTACATTTTTTGTTTATTAAGCGTAACTACAGTAACTAAAGCAAAGTGACTAAAAGTTCAACAGAAAAGCAAATCTTGTGCATGTGTGCCAACCTTAATTTCCATCAAATGACTCCTCTTCTTCATTATGTGTATGTATGCATATAAATAAGCTACCGGTACTCTTTTACTACATCAGTGATATGAAACTTGCAGAAAAAGACAAACCACTAAACACAATTATTTGCATGACAATTACCATTAACTAAAATTTTTTTAGCGTGAGAACCCTACCTGAAACTGAATTTCATCCGTGCCTGTACGTGTTGCTGCTTAAAGCAGGAAATCGCTTGTTTTGATCTGAGAATACCAAAGCTATCAGAATTTGTTTCTGATTGCAAAAGAATATGTCTGGGCAAAGTCCTTGGCAAAGGAGAAAGTGATCTCACTCCTCAAGGAATGGCTCAATAGGGCCAAGACTGACACACACATATTGGCACTTTTTTAGCATCTCTTTTGTGACAGTGAATGGCTGTTAGCGGCCGGCTACCAGCAGCGGACTGAATGGGACACAACTCCGTCTGTCATGGTGTCACATTGCCATTTCCAGAGAGCTCCACAGAGAACCACAGCTAGCTCTTTTCAGGAAGAACACAAGGCTGCTATTGTTGGTAAGTCAAGTTTCTACTGATCCTCATGGGTCTATCATCATCAGTCTGTCAAAGAAATAACGTGAAGGCAGCGAGGCCTCAGATCTGCATGTGTGGACATTAGAATCCCTTATGTGATTTTATTCTGTGAGTTAAATTAACTTCTTCTTGTCCGTTGTCACTATTTGAACACTGGTTTGAGCATACTCAAAAACATATGATGGCATTAAAAACTGCCATAGCAACAGGGAATTTTAATTTTCGTTTGTCTAATGTGGTCTGCTGAAAAGTGATGCATGACATAAATTATTGAAATCAAACACCACCATGTAAGACTGAATATGATTGAAGTCCAGAGGGTACGGTTTCTTTAAGAACAATTAAGTATCAAAACAAATCTTACACAATTACTATGGTCCAGTCTTGCATATTCTCAGCATCCATTACAATCCTACTTTTCACACCAAACCAGTTGATCAACATTCAACTCTTGTGCAAGTGAGCCTTAGGGTAAAGTGTACGAATCAGTGGTAGCCTGACTGCTCAAAGCAAGACAGGACAGGAATGTAGAAACATCTTCTCTGACCTTGTTTGAATCAGCCACTCCCTTGTCTACTGTATCTGCAGACACAATCTGCTAAAGCTAACGTGATGCAGTGGATAAAGGCTGGAGGTCTGACGGACAAACGTGACTTTCAACTGTTGCATTAAAGAAAAATTAATTACACGTAAGACAGAGCACCACAATGAGTGTCACGTCTGTGGGTTGTGTGTTGCTGCAATTGTTCTCTTGTCTTGTCTCGTCTTGTCTCTTATCCTGACCCTCCAGCCTTGGGATGCAGTGTGGCTGCTTTGATGCTGCTGCCTTGTTATCAAAACTATTATAGCAGCAGGGTGGTGTGGTCAATTGCAGAGAAAGAAACAATGATTTCTGCCTAAATCCAGTGAGCTTTCATCTGGCAGGTACACAAACAAACTGATTGGATGGGGAACAGTGAGGTGCAGCACATGCCAACTGTTCACCCAGCTGAGCTTAAAAGCCTGCAGATGTTTTTAGGGGAACCTCAGTGGAGCAGCTGAAACGCTGGACCCCGATGCAGTCGCTCTGCTCACTGAAACAACTGTGTGGAGGATGTAAGAGAGGAAGTGCACGTCCAGTGGAAGCACAAGCCATCATTGTATGGCTTCATTAACACAGTTTGTCTGTGAGGCTCTGTTTTATAGCCATAAAATCAAATGTTAAGTCATAAAACTAAAATAACACCCCATGTAGGATATACTATACAAACAAAAAAGTTAACATTGCATAACAGAGTCTTTTAAGTGAAGCAGGAAGGGAAAAAATTATGTTAGTTACAGGGAAATCCCCTTAAATTACAGTTATCTTTGCAGTTTACTACATTCTAAAGTTCAAGCAACACAGTGAAGGTCTTGAACTGTGCAGTAATTTGGTTAATATACGGTTTTATCAGGTAAACATATCAAAAAACATCACGCAATGCAAAACTAACAAACCTGAGAAGTAGACGGACACTTCCTGTCTGTGGTGTTATGCACACTATGCAGCTCTGCTGATGCAGCCATGCATGACACATTAGAGGAGCAGATACACTGCTGTGGTTTCATGAGCTCTCATCTTCTTCCATCCTTTTAATCCTTTTTCATACACTTTCACTCACTAAAATAAGAATCCTTTATTGAAAATGCTCAGGTCTTCTCAGAGCTGCTGACCTTTGAGGGGTATCGTCCAACAGACCCAAGAGCTCCCCAGTTCCTCTCTTTGACAAAAACTGCTTTCAGTGAACTTTTGTTGTCTGTTTGGCATTTGCTCCAAGTAAAGTGGTGCTTTTCCAAATTGTTGATTAACTATTTCCTGAGAGTGACAGACTAAATGAAGAGAAGCAAAATCAAACTGTGGGGCTCAACTCTTTTATAATAACTCTGTAAATCAATACTGTGTGTGCATCCAGCTTAAATACAAATTACTTCCTGGCAAAAGGCAGTGTATCCTACTTCTGTCTTTGATAATGTTTGAATATTTTGACCAAGCACAATTTCATGATCAGTGTGTGGAGAGTTTAATACAGCTGCTGCACATCAGGAACCAGAGGAAATGGCAGAACATTCAAGAAGAGTGTGAATCAAGCTTGGGGTTACTCCCGTTTAGTATCATGCACTCATGGCAATACAGTATATGCCTCGACTGTTTTTAATACTTGGCAAAAGCTGCATTTCACATAATATTAAAAAAAAAAAAGCTCACAGACATTGCATCAGTTCAGCTTTACTTTCATCACAGTAGTTTTCCTGTATCTACATGGCTCCTGCTGAAGCTAAATTTCTTACCTGTTTGCAGGCAAAACCGTGGAAATTAAGCCAAAAACAGGTGACTGCGGAGCCGCAAGAGGTCCTTTAACATCTGAGCGACACCAGGAAAAAAATCCCATTCGCCAAATAAATAACCCGTAGCTGTTGTCGGAGCGCAAAACGCAGTAAGTCCTAAAAGCAAGGAAGTGAAATCTGTCTCAGGTGACCCGAAATATCAGCAGTCCAAAAGGGCTTCAATAAAACCAGCGCACAGTGATGTTGGTAATCTCCAGTCAACATCATTCAGAAAGTAACCTTATGGAATAATCATAATAAATACTTTTCTGCAGATGTTAGTGCAGTGCGTCGGTCCCCGTGCGTAAAAACCAATGGGTTGAAAAGAAATAATTACGCAAACTGAAAAAACCCCATATATAGTCGATGATAGAAAAACGGATCACTTTCACTACTTTGACGCTACTTCAGGCTGTCCCACTCCTCTTCCCCGTCAGAAACATTCAAGTTTTTTTTTGCCCCACCTCGATTTTGCATTGCACATGCGCGTTAATGATAAACCAGCCTCACTAAAAATAGGTCTCAGCAAAGTTGCAAAGGAATTTCCCAATCAATAAATACTAATCAAAAGATCAACAGGACAAATAAACAGTTGAACTTTTTATTTATTCAATTTGCAGACATGACAAGTAAGGACTGCACAGTGTTTCGTTTTGTTTGTCGTTTTTTTTTTTTTTGTACAAGAACCTTAACAGTGAACTTCGATCCAAGGAGGAAACGGTTGTCATGTTTTGTCAAGTTGCAACTTAACTGCAAATAGATCTTGCATGGATTAAACATCCGCTGCAGGTTTTATCGCTTGAAACATGTAAACTAACCCAATGTCATTCGACCTGCTCTGAAGCAATTCTCTGAAACTGATTGGCTTCTCTCAGATGTCAGATCACTGTGGTCTGACTGTTCACATTTCGCAGAGAAGAATCAGCACGTATAGCTTTCATTACAGCAGAACAAGGAAGAACCAGAGGTGTGGTTTCACATCCCCCTGGCGGTAAAGGACAACACTCACATTCATTAACACTGGCTGATGTTTCCAAGCCAGACTTGTCTCAACAGATGGGACTTGACACATCAGGCCAGTGGAATGTTGAAAAGGATCAAACCTTTGTTCAGAGTCAGAACATGAATCCTGCGCTCACAAAAGAAAAAAAAATCAACTAAGTTTAATCCTCCTGAGATGTTACATTTAACAATAATATGCGTCGACACAAAATACCACACAGATTAGCATAAATTTGTGACCGCTGTAAATGTAGATCGCTTGAGTTCAGGTTTGTTTTTTGTTGTTTTTTTACATCAACGCTGGACTCAATGATATAAAATTCAACTCTGTATTCACAACATGTAATAAGCGCAGGATTCATGTTCAATAAAGATCAGTGCTAACAAGTGCCTCATTTCTGGACAGATCTGAAAATGAAATGAAGTGGTCTTGTCAAATAACCACTGAGTTTCAACTCGGTGGTCCAGAAACATGTAGGAGCGTAGACTCCTGTAACTCCTCTATAAGAGCTTCAAAAAGCAGCAAAAAAAAAAAAAAAAAGTTGGTATCTCCAGCTGTTTTAATGACCATTCAGCCTATGTTTTAGATATTTAGATAGATACCAATAATTGTCCGATACATAAACAGGCATACTCCAGAAAAGAGTGGCCTTAATACAAATTTCTTATCACGATGACAAACCAGGATCATCTCTCAGTTTAGATGAAAATATATGATCTAATATATTTAAATCACACATCCACTGAGTGAGCATTTTACCATTAAAAGGATACTGGCTGGAAAAAATGCCCAAATTTTGACTCACTGGCAGTTAAAAAAAAAAAATACAAAAATTATGTTCACACACTTTCCCCCCCCAGAAATTATCTCAACAATGCAAGGTTGCGATAGGTTTTTCATGCTGTGTCACCTGGTCAGAGCCCTTATTATCACAGCCTAATTTACAACTAACAAACAGAACAAATATCTGGAATCTGTCCAGCAGCTGCCCCATTCAACAAAGGATGGTCCAAATCACATCTATGACAAATTTCCCACATTTGCTGAGATGGACCACCATTTAAATACTTCTCAACTTTTAACTTTTGTGTTACAACAACAAATAAGACAACTGACTGCAGCAAATGGCAGGATGATGATGATGGTGTCTTGTCATGATGAAGAATGTTATCATATTCAATATTTTGTTAAAACTTTTAAGTCACCGATTGTCTTTAATATAGTTAACACTGAATTGTATTTTGCTCACAATAGTAACCCATCTCTCAAACATCAAGGTATCTAAATATTTCCTGCAGCTTCTAATGCTCATGACATCTTAATGCTAACTAGTCCATATGCACTGTGCATTTGTAGAAGTGATGTACCAAACAACAGACCTTCAGTATGAGGGAGAAGTCCTGTTAAAATGTCAGTGAGTTTGGAATTTAAGGTTGGACAATCCAACAGGCAAAGCTCTGGAATATAAGGCGCCAAAACCAAATGGTCAAGGCTGGTGAAGGATTCATTCATTCATACTGACCATTGGTCCCATTATGGAGAGTGCAAAGGGATGACAAATTTGCACCCAAATGGAGAATGGTACTTTATTCCCACTTCCTTGAAGACCTGGCGAGGGATACCTATGTCACACAAGTAAACCCTGCCAGCGCCTTCAGCCAGGGAAAGAGGGAGACAAAGAGAAAGGGACCACTTGGCCTCTACTGCCTGCCCCTGCCCACTGACAGGAGGATCCAAGCTGAGGACTGGAGCTCGGTTCTGGTTAGCCCAGTCTGCAGCTGCTCTGTACCATGGCTGGTCCATCAGGAATGTGTTTTCATGGCAATCCAGACAGTTAATGATGAGGTCCACTGGGGTGTCTGGAAGGTCTGTGAAGAAAGACGAACATCTATTATAAAGCATCACTTGGTCTCCGACACTGCAAATATTTCACATACATATACATATATATCTCATACATAAGTAAAAATAAAATCTAAATACCGAGAAATAATAAACTTGGTTAACCTAAAGTAAAATACCCAGCTGTGCACCATTTTACTCCTTTTTCATGTCTACTAAAGCTCTGTAACATTCTCTGTAGCTCAGGGATGTTCTCTGAGCAAAAAGAACATCAAAATCCATAACTTACTTCAACTTCTTACTAACTTTGTCCCTTGAATAGTCCCTACTCCCCCTGTTTCTATCTTGATAACCTTGATAAAAATGTTTGAAAAAAGATGGAGTGGTGAAATATGCCCACCTTTAATACTTGACACTTGTTTCCCCCCTGTCTTGTTGAAGAGTGTGAGCTCACTGGTGACAGAGTCAAGCATCTTGACGAAATTGGGGAGAAACAGGATGACCTCCACTTCATGATTGGCCAGGTGACGTCCACAGCTAATGCCCTGAGCCCCCTGGACATGAGGGCCACACAGCATGGCCACCGTTGGTCGCTGGTGTAGATTTTTTGGAGTAAATCTGGCATGGACATGAAAATATGTTTTGAAATGTTACCTTCAGTGTGTTCTGAGCACAAAGGTATGGTTGAAACCTTAATCACAGCAGACAAGGCAGTAAAGTAATTCTTTGAGAAATGTAAAATCTGTCTGACCACTACAGTACAAATATTGTCCAAGCTGCAGGAGGGGTAGCTTTTTTTTTTTTTTTTTTTTTTTAATATGGAAAGGAAAGGAAAGGAAAGGAAAGGAAAGGAAAGGAAAGTAAAGGAAAGGAAAGGAAAGGAAAGGAAA
>JAPTMW010000024.1:17319334-17332510 GCA_029822955.1 Ostorhinchus angustatus | reverse complement strand
AAAACAAAAAACAACTTTAATACACTGTCTTGCAAATAATTATTTCACCATTTCACGAACAGAACAATGATGATTATCAGAAAAACTCAAATCCACACTGATTGGTTTACTCCCTATGCAATTAGTAGAGTAACAGAGACAAAACTCTAAACATCTATGTTCACATAAGTAGAAACGATTCACAGACACATCTTGAGCAACAACACATTAAATGGGTTAAAGAAAACAATGAAGGGTTTCTATTTCAGTTCAATATTGGGCTTCAGGCCAAATGGAGAAAAAGGAAAATGGGTTATTGGAATTTATGTGAATCACTCATGAGAATATTTTGGTTTCCACAAACAACAAAATCCTCATGAATGAGATGCAGCAGCAGCATTAGTTATGCTAATGCTAAACTATAACCAATCTACTTTTCCAACAATTTGTTCTTGAATAATATGTGAAAATGTGGAAAATTATAGGGAGCTAAAATAAGCTACAACATAAAATAGTCTTGAGACCTGACACTATTTCCACTTGTTTCAATTAGTCTGTTTACTATTGCGCTATTTATACCAGTGATATTATTCTGGGTGAGGCTGCTGGATGTGTCTTTACTGCCTTTATTTTGTATGTTTCTTAGAAATTCTCATTGTATCAACTGACGTTTAACAAGAACGCACGATAATTTACAGAAAAAAACACAAAGCATTATAACTCGGGGCAGACGATATACAGTATAAATACACAGAGTGTTTGTTTACTAGTTGCCATTGTCGAATGTGTGCGAGATAAGAAATCATGCAGGCGTGTGATTGCATGTCGGATCCATTTCAGAGACCTAATTAACCGCTGATCGATTAGGACAGGAGCCTGACACACCTACAGCCCGGAGAGGAGAAGGACCGACCAGTACGCATTCATTAGACCAGTTAAAGGTACTCGAGGCATGCGCCAGAAAATATAGTAAATGACCATGTAGTGTATGATCCAAACACGCATTACAGTCAAGAGAAGAGAATGGAAATCAGAGGAAGATGCTCTGAAACGCAGCCTTATCGACAAAAACATTGATCAAATGCCTCCACTCTTGACAGGTATAATTCACAACTAAAATGAGCTCATGACTGACTGCAAGACAAAATGTTGGGATTTATGTTGTTGTGGTATGTGATGTACAGATGTGTGAAACTATGACTGAACAATAAATGACTATTGTGGACTATTATTATCATTTTTTCCATTTATAGGATCACCTTAAACATGTTTCAGTGTTTTGCTGTTTAGCTCATACATTTTTAGATGATGAGAAAAGATTTGGTCATTATTTAACTAGTATATTAGATCTTTTAGTTTATTAGAATCCTATGTCTGTCAATGTTCTGATCAAAAAGAAGAATTTTCACACAGATAACAAACTGGTTTTACTCTTGCCACTCATCATGCTCTAAAAAAACCCCCCCAAAAAAAACAATAAGCAAACAAGGACTTGCAATGTTTTACTGACACTCATTTTTACTTCAGATAAGAATCTTTGAAATTATAGTTCTGGTCATACTGTAAAAAGTGCTGTGCAAAAGTCTTAGGCCACATTTAAGGTTGTTGTTTTTGCAGGGTTGAAATGAGCATACATATTTATTTCTCATTCTATTTTCTTCAGATACAACAAGATAATACAGGAAATATGTGCACAGCCTGAACTAAATGGGTCCTAAAGGATAGAGTCAGTATTTAGTGTGACCCTTGACCCCATGACAAGAAGAAACACAAACAGTTACAAACATCTGGCATGTGTTGAATGAAACCTGGTATAAAACACCACAAATTAAATCTCATATTGTTTTAATAAAAGGCAGGATAAGTGCAAAGGGATGTTACACAACCTTTTCCTCTTTGGATTATAGAAGCTGGGTTTTTTTCCCTGAAACTTTTGTTTTTACTGCTTTGCATACTTCACATATATCCTGATTGTATCTTAATACAGAGATAAGAAATGCATATGTGTGGTCATTAGAACTTTACTAAACCAACAAACCTAATGTTGGCTTATAGGACTTTTGCACAGTACTGTATGTTGACTGTATGTACTGTGTTTTACCTGAATGGTCACATGCAATATATCAGAGCTGCAACAACAAATGGATTAATTAATTAATTGTTGAAAATACTGTAATTGACAAGTATTATTCTTTGCTAACTAATCCTTAAGGAAAAAGGGGCAACATTTTCAGACTACAACCTATTAAATGTGAGCATTTTCGGGTTCTTTTCTCATTTGTGACAGTAAACTGAATATATCTGGATTCTGGATCATCCATGTGAGGATGGCATCTTGGGTTTTGGCAACCTGGTTTACGAACCAAACAATTAAACAGGAAAATAAGAGACAGACTAAGTGACAATGAAAATAGTAGTTAGTTCCAACCTCACCATATCTGTTATAAAACACCAAATGCAAGATTATTCTCCTGGAGACTTCAGCAAAAATTCCAAAATACAAGCTGTTTGCTTCTTGTAACACATTAGCTGTGGTGTTTGTCCAGTCAGACATGGCATACAGTTTTAGCAAAGAGTATTTATTAATCATGTTTCATCTTAAGTTCATGTAGCCAGAAATTAATCAATTAAAGCTGTAAACCATTCATATCAAACACAAATGTTTTGGACAACCCACCCAGCTCTAGTACATATCTTAAAATTTATGTTTGTTTTTTTTTTCAGCTGCACTCCAAGACATATAACACACGACAAAAACCCCGTAGGTTAAAGACTAAACTGACCAGACACTTTTAATGCTGACAAAGGCTTAAGATTCCCTGTAAACTGACTTAAACACACCTGCTACCCCATCAGCAAACAACCCATGATGCAATGCTCTCAGTAAAACACTGCACTCACTCTGGTACTGTGTTCATCCAAAATCAATGTGTCTATAACAGGGAGAGAGCTAGAGGAGTGTAATTCTAACGCAAGCCTCATGCCGCGGGTTAAAAAAAGTGTATTCAATATTCATAACACAGTAATGTATAACAAATTGTGATATATTAATTATATTCGATATATTGGCCAGCCCTAATTTCTGCCACTTACAGCCAACCTTCACAGAAGAACGTCACAAAAACAGGGAACTAGTGAGAGAAGGGTGGCCATTTGTTCTAATCAGCTTTCTGTTGTTCTCTGCCAAACAAAGCATTTGCATTCCTCTCTTCATCTGCCTGTTGTCTCTGTGGTGACACACTGGTCCTAATTGCACTTCCCCTCTCTGGCTAAATCCACCGTTATCTCCTGGGAATCCATGTCATCTCCAGAAGTCAGCTCCCATCAGCCAGATGTTGAGTAGTTAGCATTACTGCTCTGCACACGTCACTGTGCTGCAGAACGATGGAACATCTGGACCAAAAAAAAAAAAAGTCTGCAGGGGACAGTGCATTACCGACATCCCCTACAGACCATCGTGCCGGCTCATCAGCTGACTGTGCACGCAGCATTCTGCCCGCAAAGATCAGACAAGTCATGGGTGTAATCTGGCGTTACCATCAAAAAAAAAAGCCAACAGTTGTGGAGTCTCTAGACCTCTGCTGTTCCACAGAGGAGTCTTGCACTATTTGGGTCAGAGTGCAACTACACTGTGAGAGCTGAAAGAGAATAGCGTTACAAGCAAAGTGAACACAAAAAGGCTTAAAATGGTGAAAGGAGCTTAGATCAATCAGGACAGCTGAAAAAGGGATCACATTTGTACTAGAGATACTTATCTCTTGCTGCCAGAGCGCAGCTGAAGCACAACAGCCTGCATGCAGCTCAGTGGCTTAACACACACCTGTACTGTGGCTCAGGCTGACCAGCAATCATATTAACCATATTTACACAGCGTGCCAGTTCAGTATGTCTGCTGCTGTATCCACAGAAAGCTTTAATAAAAGACAGCCGTTACTTCTGATATAAACACCTGAGAAACAGTGTTCATAGAAAAAGATACAAGGAGAGAGCGCATGGGTTATATTAAACTGGTCACAGAAACCCACAGTACGTCAGCCCACATTTGTTACAGACACCAGGGAGTGAACACGGCCTTTACAGGATTAAAACCTGCAATGCTGGATGTTACAATGTCTCATAAGCTGAAAAAAGGCCCTCTTTAACGTCGGCAGGTCACATGCAGCACCTGTAACTGAAAATTGGATCTGTGAGTTAAAGCGTTCACCTTAAGAGGCCCACACCTGGCGCCAAAACCCTGCTCAGCAGCAAAATGTGACCCGAACCGAGTAGGAAGTAATGACACCTCAAACGTACCACAGAGTTAACAGCTGGGCGTCCTGATTCCTCACAACATCATTTTCATTTCAATCTCTCTTTCTGTCTCTCTCTCTCTGATCAGTGTTTGGTGGTGTGTCCCCTCCCTGTCCACACCATCTCTGCTCCATTAGACTAATTGTGCTGTAATAATCTCCACTGATGTGTGCTTCTAATATCTTGAATGGTCATGTTACCCTATTTTGATTACCCCATTTCAAAGCCCCTGCTGCACTCTCTGTAATCCATTGCCCTCACTAAATGATAAAAAAGTGTAATTCAGATGAGTGGAAAAAAACTGCAGTGGCACACATTGGCGTACAACTGGACGGTGAAAATATGATGACAGTGAGCCTCAAGGTTAAATGTCATGAAAATCCCTGCGTGGTGGAGATGAACAGAATGCCGGTTTGTATGCGTGCAATAATATTCTAAATGTGCACGCATATATGCACGCAAACACACAGCACGGACGGCAAATTAGGGAATTACAGCTTGGCTTAATGTGTTGCAGAAATGCAATTCAACAGTATACTAACTGACAAAAAGGAAAGAACGGTTTGTTAGATTGCAATATGCAAATCATGCCATACGTGTCTCTAAACCAAACAAAAGAGGTACTTATATCCTGCATATGTGTAATATAACTTGGCTGCTGTTATGCTTGTAAGAGGATTTAACATGCAAGTCAACTCCTTTACTGTAAATCAGATATAACCCTGTTAGAATAGGCTGCATAGAGTATGTGATTAAGACTTGTTTTGTGAAATAAGGCCATTTATCAGTTTGAGGAGTATATGCATTTCTGAGCCTCATTCAGTTCATGATACCTCTGTTCTCCCTCCTGGTCATCATGCTGTTATATTATCTGTCATATTCTCACAAACTAAACCCTCTCCTGGTATATACTGCTGGGACTTTGTGAGTGTCTATGATATTAGGTTTATACTGGTTTCATTACATTTTCTAGATATTTAATCCCTGACTGGGCTAAACTACAGCAAAACAGAGAGTTTTTCTCCATTTTCCAGGCCATGCAACTATCTAAGTATGTGTCAGGATCACTGCAGCACTTTTTTTTTGCAAGACACCACTGCTTGTAAAAAAAAAAAAAAAAAAAAAAAAAGGATTTCTGCAACTCAAATTACCTAAAATCACTGTATGGGTGGATTATCCAGAAGCCAGCAGACTTTACTCGTTCCCTCTCATGCTCCACGGCCCTCTCACTGCCCAACATCCGCAGGGAGAACTTGTTGACTCCCGGCTGGAGCATCGCCCCAAACTGCCTGTGCATGAACCCGGCTTGGTACAACCGGTCATCTTCAGGTATTATCTGCTCGGTGCCCTCCAACTTGATAAAACTTGACTGGTCAAAAATAGATGCTTGCCCGGCTGCGCCAGTCAGACCACCCGTTGCCCGCTGCTGGGCCCCGGGGCCGCGCTCACCGGGGAAACTCTCCCCGACACCTGCATCCGCCTCGGGGATGAGGAACCGCTGCTCCGCCGGGTCTGATCCGGGAGGATGCCGCCCGGTGATGGAAGAGATGCTGCCTCGAAATAAGCGACAGTCCCCGTTCAAGTTGGTCTTCACAGTGACATCCCTGCCCAAGTCTTCGCTCCTGGCCTCCTCAATGCTCTTGCAACTGCTTGCAGGAGACAGAGAGGACAAATGTTTTAGTCGAATACTTTTCCTCTTAGTGTCCTTGTCGCCGTTGTCTCCTTCATCAATCACGAAAGGTTTTTGCCCAATATTTTGCGGCAAGCTGTAGAGCCGTTTGCGCATGGAAGACTGGAATCTTTCCATTTTTGCAGAAGACAAGAAATGCGCTCTAAGGGTAGCCCGTAAAAACAGAGGGATGAATCATGGATCTCATACACTTGGGGTGCAACTGGAGGCAAAACAGTGACGGCGCATCCGCAGGACAGGTCGTATCTTATCTGACACTTGGGACGTGCCTCTGTCCCCTGGATCAAACATTGAGATGCGTCAAGAAAACGCGGCCGCTTGCATCCGACGGGTCATGTAAAAGCGTTAAAAGGGAGACGCATGTAAATCCAGGTATCCCCACACCGTGTCGGAGAGAGCGCATCAGGATGCAGCATGCTGAGCGTCGGACGTGCCGGAGTGGGAGAATGCTGCTGCTGCTGCTGCTGATGCTGAGCTCCTCAATGACAAAGCATGATCTCCACCTCCCCAAAATATCTGAGCTCTCTGTCAGTGCAAGGTGATGACACGCATGCAGGCAGACGGCTCCGGGTTTCACAGTGCGCTGACATCACTGATCCATCACCCTCCCGCTTTCTAATAACGTGAATATTGATGGAGCTAATCTATCGGGTTGCCATAGGAGCCAGGGATGGCACATGCGCTCACCCCGCCCAGCCCGCAAACAACTGGAGAGGATGATTCAAGGATGCGATCCAGCCTTGGAGTTGATAGTTCACTCATGTAAAAAAAAAAAAAAAAAAAAAAAAAGCGAGCGGGGTGTCTGTCATACATGCTCAGGTCTGGATGGTGATATGCAGTCTATATGCGCAAGGAAAAGCAGACTGCACGGACACTGAGAGCTGAAAGTGTTGTGAATACTTTCCATTTATCAACAGGCTCTCTGCAGAAGAAAACACATGCATGCACTTACAGAGTTGGAGTTGCATTCATTTAAAAATAGCATCCCTACATTTTTGTCACCTCATTTCATAAACACTCTGTTCTGTTCATACAACAGAGATCAAATAAAATCAAATAATCTAGCATGTAATGGAAAGAGGATGCAGCTGCCACATTTAATCTGAAGTGAAGATATTTTGTTGTTTAAAGACCTAAAACTACCTTTGTGGTGACTGCCAAATTACTTTTTTCTCTACAACTAAGTTATTCATCGGCATTTATTATTATTTCAGAGTTTGCTTTTGTTATTGACAAAGCAAATATTTCCCTATATTTAATTTCCTGATTGTTAATTAAGCTGAATTAAAAACGATTTAATCAGAACAGAGAAAACAAAAAAGTGACTTTTTCAATAACATGTATCATTATCTGAAAATAAAATCAAGTGTTTACAACCACTGGCTTTTGTCAAATTATGGGTTTTCCTGGTGAATCAATGTTAAGAAGATGACAGTGTTTCCACATTCACTAAGAGCTTCTGAATGTTCAAATGAGTCATACCTGATGACCATGAAAAGACAAGAAACTGCATTTTAACTGAATTATTGAGCCCATAAAGGCCCAGTGCTACTTTTATGTCAGTTCCCAAATATATTTTTCTATTAACCTTTCCTAAGTGATTTATCACCATTTATTATAATATTATCCTCTGTATTTTTGCATTTTTCACTTTAAATCATGCATTTTCTTATATTTAATTACCTATATTTTATTTAGATATTCATGAAAACTCAGAATAAATTCAATGTTATTAAATCAAAACAGAGAAAATGGAAGAAAAAGTGACATTTTCATCAAAGATATCAATAACTGAATGCAAAGCCAAGTGTCTCCGTCCACTGTCATTGATCCAACTCCGTGGGTTTTACTGATGAATCAATGTTGTAGACGATGACGGTGTTTCCATGGTAACTAGGGAGCCACTGAATGTCCAAATGGGTCATAACTGATGACAACGAAATGCTGAGAAACTGCATTTTACCTGAATTAGTTTAATGTATTGATAGGAATAGTGGCTGAAAAGTTACTAAACATTTTGGATCAGTAAATGAAGTAACAGTATGCATATGGGTGCTTCTATGACACTGGGTTCATTTTGGTACCTGGCACTTTACCAGCTTTTTAGACCCAATAATAAAAGAGAAATTTAGATATATTTCCCCCCAGGATGTACCTAATGATGACCTCAGATAAATGCAAAACAAATTATACTCTTGCTCTGAGCCATCCTAAAATGTCTGAATTTTTAAATGAAATATTTGGGCCAAAAATAGGATCAAAATTGGGACCTGAAAAGCTACCTAGGTGTCAGTGTATTTGATTTGGAAAACATGGCTTGAAATGCTCTTATTTACCGCTACAAATAAAGACACTGTGTTAAATTTTGTAGTAGTTTTTCTAATCCAGACATGCAGGGATTTCATGAATCTGCAGTCTTATTCCAGGTTTTGCATAGTAGCGCGTAATTTTTGTGTCCTTTTTACCGTGTTACATGCAAATTTTTGTATAAAAATAATATAAAAATGTGTTTTATCTAAAAAATAGTTTCTCTTTTATCTTAGTAAATATTTATTTTTAAAATGGACCCAAAGTTATCCCAAACTTGCTTCATAACAATCTACATCTTGTCCTGTTTTTAGGTAGTTTAGGTAGTAGGTAGTTTCATAGAGGTACCCATTTACAAAATAAAAACTGCATTGCACTCCAATAAAGACATAAAATAAGCATTGGATTTTTTTTTTTTTTTTTTTTACAAGATCTCACTCTAACAGATTTTATTCAATCTTAATAAACCTGTTATGGATTTCCTAAAATTATGCCAAAACACAGAGGTTTTCCATGTGAGGAAAGTTTTGCACAAATACCGAAACACATAAGCTATAAATATTCTTCATAAATTAAGTAATTTACAGGTTATAGATCTAACAGCCATCAGGAACCAAAAGCATCTACTGATCTAAAATGTTTAACAACATTTTTTAACCACCAACGCTCTCATTACAGTACATAAATATTTCAGGTAAAATTCACTTTTTCACTGGTATCAGATATGACCCATTTGGACGTTGGACTCCATAGTGAACATGGAAACACTGTCATCTTCTACAACATTGATTCACCAATAAAACCCATGGAGTTTGGAAAATGGCAATAGTTGGAGACATTTGTTTTTTATGAATTTCACTGAAAAACATCCCTTTTCCTTCAGAAGTCTTTCTTTTAATATAAAAAACATTGATTTCACTCTGGGCTTTTAAAAACATCTACATAATCAGCAAATGAAATCTAAGAAAATACCAGATTTTCAATAAAAAAATGCCAAAAATTTAAAAGATAATGCTATATAAAACAGCAAGAAATCACTTAGGGAAGGTTAAATGTGGATAAAAATTAATTTGAAAGATGCCATGAAAAGGGTGAAGAGTCCACACAAAGAGAGTCCACACAAAATAGGACAGAAGAGTAAATTGTGATGAGTGATAAATACTACGGGAGAATACATATTAGAAGACAATGCAGAACATGTGAAAGCCTGTAAAACTGGGACACAAATTCAACTGATGCTTGAACATTGTGTCTTCCTTTTCAGACATTTACACCATAAACAGACACACAAAGAGCAAATCCACGCACAGAAATTGACCACAATGCAGGAAATAAAGTGCTTGATAGTGGAGTAGAAAGCCCAGACAGCCCCTAGTCACCTACACCCATGAACAACTACAACTAAATGACAAAAACAATTAGAACAGGACAGAGTTTTACACTCAATAGAGCTTTTAGGTCACAATGACAGACTGTAGTAAACAAACCACACAGTGAAAATGATGCCTGCACTCCATGACCATCACTTCAAACTGATATCACGAAGCGACAAAGCGACTTCTCATCCAGGGGAACTGATTGTTTCTAATTTTCACATCTACTGTACAGATTTGAAGCCTAAAGCCTGAACACTACAGAGAAGTGGATGTGCAACGCTGTGCATATTGTCGAAGTTCATTGCGATTTAAAAAAAATATTAATTTAACCCTCAAAGACCTAAATGTCCACCAGCGACCAAAACCTCTGTTTAATAACTTTTAACCACTAATCCTATCAATGCATGTAAATAATTCAGGTAAAATACAGTTTCTCCGCTTTTCATGACCATCAGATATGACCCGTTTGGACGTTCAGGTTCTGCAGTGAACATGGAAACACCATCACCTTCTGCAACATAAATATACCAATAGCATCAATGTAGTTTGATAACTGACAGTGGTTGGAGACACTTGTTTTTATGTTCAGTTAATCATATATTTGGTGGAAAAAAGTCACTTTTTTGTCGGTTTTCTCTGTTTTGAATTTACTCTGAGCTTTTCTGAACATCTACATGATCAGTAAATTAAATATGGGAAAATTCCTGATTTTCACTGAAAAGGGCAGAGGCTAAAATAATAAAGAGTGATAAATCTCTGAAGAAAGATTAGATGTAGATTAAAAAAACATTTTGAAGTCAGAGTAAAACTAGATCTAGGTCTTTAAGAGTTAAACAGAACTGAACCACAACTTGTTCTCATCATAATATGACTGATGAATTATACTGTCAGTGTCTGCAGAGCTTCATATTTATTTATTTTTTTTTAAGAACATGACATG
Source organism: Ostorhinchus angustatus (assembly GCA_029822955.1). Lineage (NCBI taxonomy): Eukaryota > Metazoa > Chordata > Actinopteri > Kurtiformes > Apogonidae > Ostorhinchus > Ostorhinchus angustatus. The sequence goes on along the minus strand of JAPTMW010000024.1, from coordinate 17,321,928 downwards.
TAGAAAAGTGATGAAGTAAAAGTTTAAGTGCGTACATCCAGGCCAAAGTATTGAGGTACAACACAAAAAAATCCCTGAAGGTCAAACAAAACAGTGAAGTCTACATACTGGACTCAAAGTGGGTAATTGAATTCTTTTCTAAAATTCTCTTATGTGGGCACCGCTTTCATCCAACAGCCTAAATCAGATCTCCTGGATCGAACCGTTGCCCACATAAGAGAGTGTTCTTAAAGAAATGAAATTATCCACTTGATGCCCAGTGTGCAGATGTGTACATGTTTTGTGAGACGAGATGAAATGGCTATTTGTTGACAGTCACATTACAATGATATTATGCATTTTATTATTTATTTATTTACTTACTTCCTGGTTTCTATCCAAATATTTTCTTGTCACGTATAGACCTTGTTTAAAAACCAAAAACACCAAACCACGTGACCAAAAACTGTGTAACTGCACTGTGTAATATCCACTTATACAGAGACACTGCTCTTCTCTGTATATTATCACGTGTTCTTTGTGTTCTCAGGTTATTTATGTCTCTATCCATCAGAAATCAAACCACATTTTGCCCAAAACAATCTGCATCTGTGTGTCTGCAGTCTCCTTATCATGAACGCCCAGATTAGGATTTCACACTCTGTGCCTTATTTAGTACACTCCAGTCATCACTCTCGATTATGTTAGTAGGCAGCGAAAACCCTGTAGGTTGAGCTATCTGTCCTCTTGTCATCTCTGTCACTTGAGCTTTAATTAAAACTAAAGGACTAAAAGAAACTCAACCGATCTATTCCATGTGTCTCAGTGGAAGAGAAGAAAAGAAAAACAAATGCAATAAGTAAAAAAAAAAAAACACCACAGGAAAAGTTAAAGTAGGAAGCGAAGAATAAGTCCAAAGTCCATAATCAATGAGATTTCTACAAAAAAAAAAAAAAAATCTCTCCAACAAAGTCTAAATCAACCTACTTTTTGTTATTAAACAAAATCCACCGTCCATCCAATGAGCTCCGACTGTACTGGACATCATAGTACCTGAATGAAAGATTAATCTACCCAAACAGAGCTACAAATCATTTCTGTCCAAGTGTTCCCTCTTTTTTATTCAGGGTTCATGAAGTCACAGATGTCTCGTTGTTCTAGTTATGGACAATGTGAGTCCTACTGACCTATTATTCCAGGACATGGCTTTTTTACCGTCCTGGAAGTCGGGTTCAGATCATTAACAGACCACTGCAAAAGCACAATGTCCCAGCACAGTGTATATTTACTCTCCAGCTTATCATCACTGTATAGTTATGGAAATATTGCCCAATATCGTTAGAGGTAGCACCAACCAGAAAACATCAAATACATCCCCCTTCACTGTTCTGCCTGTTGAACCTTCTGCTACATGTGGTTGTATGTGCTGCCCACTGCTGTTCAAAAATTACACAGCAGAAAAATGCTTTAACCTCCTAGGACCCACTGTCCACAAGAAATTAACAGCTTTATACAAAAAAAAAACTATCCATCGCAAAGGACATTCCATTTTTTTTTTTTTAAATGCATCTGAAAAAACGGTTGCATCATGATGTTTCCAATATAGGCAATTATTTAATTCAAAAAGCCAAAACGTGTACTTTCCTGACATGTTCTGGGTCTTAGGAGGTTAAGTCCCGTTTCTATCACTATTCTATTAAAAACAATTATTTACTTTGCAAATGTGTTAACTACTATGACACCTAGATGACCAACTGAACGCTATATTCAATAATGATTGTTTGTTGCATTTTGTGTTGCATAAAAGTCTGTTAAGTAAGAAAATACACAGTCTTCCTGTCTTTTGGAATGGTGGAATATTACTACAGCCTTGAAATCAACTATCCAGTTTTTTTTTTTATTCTCTTCATGGTAGACTAGACAGGATTAAACTTTTTTATCCAGACGAGATAGAAAGAAATGTATTTGATAAGGTAAGATATAAAAAGGTCACATGTGCATAAAGATGTCAGTTATGGAACCCTGTTGTTCAGACTCATATAAATGTGCAGTAATCTTTTGTTGTGACTGGAATAAATGAGCCCCTGTAAGTCATTTTCTGCAACTCAAACTGCAGATGGGGGTATGTATTACTGATAAATAACATTTAGTGTGTTAGTCAATTCTTTTAACTCACAGACAGGTATTTTAACCCACAAATCAGAGAGAACATGTTAGAATAGTGGTTCTCAAACTTTTTACAATGAAGCACCCCTTGAAATATATGTTTTTAGCCAAGTACCCCCAACTCTTGCTTCAACATTTCTGATTGAAAGAATTTAGGCAAAATTTGTTCCTGAGCCAAAGGTGTCTGTTTATATTTTGATAACTTTGTAAACAAACAACATATATTTAACTGTAATATATTTAAAAAAAACAAGAACCAATTTTTAAAGTAAATCCTGTGTGCATAATATAAACTGAAAAATTCCCTCTTTCATTAACAAGAAATATAAATAAATTTGTCATTAATTAATAAATGAACCTTGCATCAACAAAAAATAATGACTTAGCTACTCAAATAAACTCATTTTGAATATAAAACAGAAATGTTCTTAAAATGTTACCAAAGCTTA
>JAPTMW010000024.1:17277409-17297935 GCA_029822955.1 Ostorhinchus angustatus | reverse complement strand
GTGTCTCAGTATGAGGAACGCCTCCTGCATGACCTCAGAAGTGCAAATATCAGGACTAGCTCTGATTGGCTGGTACTTATGATGCACATGTCAGGAGGGGATGGGACATAGCATCAGATCATTCAAAACTTCTTACTCCACACAGAAGCTGTAAACAACCGTGCATTTGGCTGCTCGGCTAAACTGTCGCCAGACTGAGTGACCACCTTAGTCTGTGGGCTTTTGCTCCCAGTTGTACAGTTGTTCATTAGTCCATGATAAGTAATGTCACTGTCACCAACCTCGCACACTTTATCAGCTAAAATTCCATGAAATTTTCACTTTAAGAATGAACAAAAATGATTGTATTGTGTTTCCAGTTGATTGAGCGACAGGACCAGAAAGGTAATTTCTGCTGAAATACAGTATGACATGACCCATTTACTACAGTTTTGTTCTTACTCAGGCCGGGAAAAAAATACTGTTAGCCATGCACCACTACGGTCCAAACTCAGACACTGCTGCCTCCTCACTGACAAAATTATGGAATTTTTACCATTTTAACTTATTTTTGACACAGATAAATTTGACATTTTGTGGTAAAAGTGTGTATCACCATCTCCTGGACGTTTTATAAAATTATCATCTCCTTCAAAGACTTAAAACTTGATTTAATAGTTGATACTCTCAGTTTAGCTGTTTCAAGTGAGAAACTCCTCCAACAGTAAAGAGAGAGAAAACTGGCACAGAAATTTAACTACGATTGTACAGATGATAAAGCTTTAACTTTTTGTATTGTTTTCCTTCTTTGTGCAAGACAATGATCTCTTTTCTGAACTTTTTGGACATTTCTCTTGCCATATTTCTAACATGTAATCACACATCACTGAGCCCGTTTACATGCACACTAATACTCTGTTTATTATCCGATTTCTGGAGTTATCAGATTATTCAAGTGATCATGTAAACAGCATATTCTGATATGATTTATTAAATAACAGCAATAATCTAATTATGAGAAATCAGATAAACAGCCCTTGACCCCCCCCCCCCCAAAAGACTTTGATGTCTTTGTACATGTATATCTGTTCATCTGATTTAGCTCATTCTTTTTTCTTTGTCATTTCATCTGCATATGTGAAAAAAAACCTTAGAAAATGGAAGAGGTGTAGTAAAATGTGAACAGAAGACAATAATAGGATGTTTGAGTCGATCGTCACTATACACAGAACTCCAATAATGGACTGAAACATCTAAATGAGGGTTCTTCAATCATCACATTTCTACAGTGCATGTCAGTGTCTCAGATCTGATTAGTACAATAATCTGATTACTCCCAGTTATCAGATTTCTATGGTCATGTAAACAGGCTCACTATCAACAGTCCAAGTATTTCAGATGTTCTATCTCACCTGATGCAATAATGAAGCTCGTGATTAATTGCTCCAGGTGTGTGAGACCAAACCTGATTTGATTATGTGTATTCTTATGAGGCTCTATTCAGGGGGTTGAACCATTTTGAGACTGTAGTCATCATTAAAAGTACAATTTAGTGTTGTCTTTAGATAAAATCCAAAAAGAAATTTGCTGATACTATGCCTGTGGTAAAACATATTAGTCAGGCAATCTGGTAAACACTGACAAAGCTGCTGGGAAGAAAAGGTGTGAACCAGCCAACAACAGCTCACCACAGGAGGTAATAACACAAAGTTAACAATTGTTTTTTTTAAAGAAATTATTTATCTGCCTATATTTCATACTGGGTCCAAGAACAGTATGCCTCAACGTAGCTAGTATAATTAAAATACACAGTTTGTTGTTTAGGAGTTTATTTTCAGTTCCTTTGTAATCTTCATTGTGTGGTTTAGGGCATAGGAAAGGGATGCCTTGCAGCATAAGTAATAAATATAATCTACCTCTGCTCTAAGAACTACAAAGATGATTCATCTCCTGTTCATCTCAGGCCACTATTTATGATCATTTTGAACTTCGATCATGGGAATCCTGGGAAAGCAAGAATAATCTTTGACATTATTAAATGGCTTGTATGGTGCATGAATCTGACCTCTGATAGCCAAGTATACTTTTATTCAGAAATACTGTTTTTTTTTTTTCTGTTCTAACTTTGAAAATGCATCAAACATGTGAGGGGAAAAAGCTAGAATCAACATCTTTTGTGGTTGTGGCTTACTTTAAGGATAGATTCTTGAGTAGTTAAGAACCGGTTGTTGCTCTTTGGATATTTTTGGTAGGTACTAAACACTTTACGCTGGAAATGATGACCCAGTGAGCATCTGATGTCAATTCCACATCAGTATGACAATTTTATATCAGGTTTGATGTCATATTGATGTGGAATTGACATCAGATGCCCACTGGGGAAGATCTGGAGATGCTCTGACCCAGTGATTTAACCATCACAATTTCTCTTCTGTCAAAGTTGCTCAGATCCATAGTCAGTCAGTGGTCATATTTCATATTTCATGTTTCTCTTATATTATACAGTTAGCATTCCCCTGTGAATGTATTCGTTTATTCATGTTAGCTCATTCTTTTTTGTATACATTGCAGCTTTAAAATGCTTTAAAGCTTTCTATTATTTGTACTAACTGTAGTAGTAGTAGTATATCCACTGTTAATAATTGTATTTGTAGTAGTAGTATTACCAGTCATGGACATTTGTTCTGGTTACTGGTAATTATACTAACACCAGCTGATCTACTTTTTCACAGTTCTAGTTCAGCTGCTGTGCATCAATTGCATCCATGTTTCTCCCCCTACTTCCCCTCCTTCTCCCCCTCTCCCCCAAGTCTCTCTCTCTTTTCTCTTCCTTTACTCTCGCTCTTTAGCCCCAACTGGTTAAGGCAGAAGTCTATCCTCCAGGAGTCAGGATCTGCTCCAGGTTTCTGCTTGTTAAAAGGAAGCTTTTCCTTCCACTGTCACCAGTCGCCAGTGTTTACTCCTGGAGGGTTCTGTTGGGTTTCTGTAAATTGGCTTCAGAGTCTGGTTTCGACCAGCTCTATATGTAATGTAATATGTAATATGTAATATGTAATTTGATTTGATTTGATTTAATTTAATTTAATTTAATTTAATTTAATTTAATTTGATTTGATTTGATTTGATTTGATTTGATTTGATTTGATTTGATTTGATTTGATTTGATTTGATTTGATTTGATGAGATTTGATTTGAAAAGTTGTCTTCATCTGTAGTTTACTTCAGTGACTTCAGTCAAATACTTGTCAATACGATCTGTTCATACTCAGTCTGATAATAGAACTGGCAGTATTGAAACTGAAGTCCATAGTAAAAATATTGATCCACATCCTGTCAATATCTTTTAAGTGTCAAGAGTTTATTCCACATTTGGTACATATATTGTATTTGTACTTTTCTATTCAAATTTAGTTTCTTTTCACAAAATTGCATGGTGAATGTAATCTAAGGGGCTGAGGGTGTCCTATTCCTAATTACAGCCTTTTCCAATCTTGAAGTGTGTGTAAATCATATTAATTTCCCACATTCTGTATATTCTGTAGCAAGAAAAAGTTAAAGGGAAGATAGGAGTTATTTTTTGCCGAGTGTTTAGATTCATTAGACAATATACCTCTTCTTTGTATGTTTTACATGTTACTATTGCTCCACCGATTAATTGTAGTTTTAATGTTAGTATGAAATATGTTTTAACTGTATAATACATAATGCTGGACACATAGAGTCATATACATTTGTACATTGCACAATGTACATATTGCACAATGCATATTCTCTGGTTTCTTGCACTATGTAAATATAAGACTTTGTTTTTTATTCTGTTTTGGTTAGTCACTTCACTATGGTCACTTCTCATTTTCTTTATATTTCAAATAATTCTGGCTTCACACCTTAATAGTGAGTTTTTTGTGCATAATTTGGATGTCTAATTTATATTGCAAGCCCTCTGTGGATAGAAAAAACAAACAAAAAAATCTCAAATCTAATAAAGTTTTTAATTTTTCATATTTTACTAGATAATTACAGTCAAACAAGTTTGAAAATGTAAATAACATGAAATGTAGCAGATATTTAAAACTAGCCCTAACATTAGCCTTTACATGCTTTTGTTGAAACTTTTATTCAAAGTGTTGCAGCCTGAATGTGAAGAATGGAATTCAGGTGACAATACAAAATATGAAATATGTTGAGGTCATACTGTCTACAATGATATACACATTTAAGTAAATAATTAATATCACTGTTATCTTGCCCTATTATTTCAGGTTATACATAAGAATCACTTCAGTCCATGAACTTTTTTCAAGTTTACTTAATGAAAAGTTTGTGGTGTAGGACTCCCAGTAAACCAACAATTAATCAGCAGAGCAATACTGCCATTTAGTGGATGGGGTGGGTATGAACGGTAGTATTTTACAAAGCAGTCAATGAGACAAAGCTGTAATATATGTGTGTATGCGTGATCCCTCCTTCCATAAAAACATATACTTTGAGCCAACAGTCCAAATGTCCAAATGAGGACTTAAGGCTGCTAAATGTATTTATACAAACAACATACAGAGATAGAACTGGCCTGTAAGTACTGCAAGTTGGAGTAAATGTATTTTATTGCTGAACTGTTCACAGGATTTTATTGTTGTGCACTGTGACGATGGTGGAGTACTGAAGTGAGTCCCTCCAGAGTCCTACGGTATCAATAATAAATCAAATCAAACTTACTATATATTTATATCACCATTTACCAACAAAACTTTTCAGTGACATGTTACCTAATGCAGTCAACTTGACACCATAACACAAACATAATGAAATGTTTAAGAGATGTTTATTAAATTCTCTTTTCACATCATTTACATTCACATCTTTTTACCCAGGTAAATAAGTTCCTGGTAATAAAAGTTCATGGGAATATGGTGGAAAAGGGACTATTCATGTTTAATTTTCTTCCCAAAGATCATTCTCCACAGGAACTTCACAACTAAAGTAAAGGTGAACGTCAAAAGCAAAGCAGTTGCCAACAAAGCTGCGACAACATCGATAGAATAATACACAAACCAGGACATTTTGATGGACTGTGCCTTCAGATGAGCAGCTCCTTTGTGTCTTATGACGTACTCTGTCCAGAATACTGCTTGGTCCAGTGGTTTTATGGGTTGGTCTCTGTGCAGCCTTGACAACCTCTGCATGTTTTCTCTGTAAGAGGGATTGTTAAGAACTGTTTTCAATGCATCTGAAAACAAGTCTCTACTGATCTCGGCAATCTCCACAATCACAGCTCCTCCCTTTGATCTGATTCTGGAAAGGTTGTCAGGTTGGTCAAAGAATAAGGGAAGTCCAACGATGGGCACTCCGTGGTAAATCGCTTCCTGAACCCCATTAGTGCCTCCATGAGCAACAAACACTTTAGTTTTGGGGTGTCCTAAGAGGTCATTCTGTGGCAGCCATTCCACCAGCAGTGTGTTATTGCCCAAGTTGGCAGGCCTTTGTCCTACATACCTCCATATGACCTTCTGAGGCAGTTGGGCAAAAGCTGCAGCAATCTCCTCAGTAACATGTTGTGGAAGCTTTGCAACTAAAGTTCCCAAAGTCATCACTATGATCCCATGATCTCCAGAGCTCTGAACAAACTCCTCCAGGTCTGCAGGGAGTGGCTTAGATGGCTTGCACTGGAATCCACTGATGTAGATGATATTTGGCATCGTAGGTCGTGGGAATTCAAAGATAAAATCATTCCTCATAAGCCATATATCAGCATCCAGGAAAAACGTTACGAAATCTACATCAGGACCAAAGTACTTTGTAACTATTGGTTTATAATGAGGTTCTACAATTTGTGACATTGAGTGCATCCCAAGTATGTAACTGAAAACATTCATGATTCTTTGAGGGAAGGTCATTTTATCTGTCAGCTCTGTCGCAGTATAGGGTATGTAAGCCAAAGGTGAGGGGGCCATAACGAAGTGAGCTTCCCCTTGAATGGTCCATCTGACATTGTAAACCAGAGGAACTTGGAGCCGATGTCCGAGGATTGTTCCAGCACCGATACCAGGGTCAGTCAAAACCACATCAAACTTGGCTTCATGGAGAATCTGCATCAGTTTTTTATCCTCCAGCATCTGAACAGTAAGTTCAGCTAATTTCTTATGGTAAATACTGAAATGTTCCAGCACCATCTCCTGCATCTTAATCTGAGACCACACATAAGACCAAAATGACGAAGGTTTAGCCTGAAGGCGTATATCAAGTAACTGAGACAAAAAGTCTCCGAAAATTTCTTCAAATCCACCAGCAAAAGGAAGGTTGACAGTGGTGTAGAAAGAAGACTCCTCACTGATGTACCAACTGTCTGAGGGGCGAACCACACTGATCCCATGACCTTTGGTGTGCAGTTCTTCTATGAGTACTTTCATGTTTACCCAGTGGCTTCCATCCAATGGAAACACCAGGATTTTTCCTCCAAATGACCTGGACAGTTGTATTAGTAGTAGAGATAAAATAAACAAACGTGGTACCTTCATGCTGACTTCGATATATAGAGACCTTAACAAGACAGAAAAACAAGTGAGTAGTACCTGTCTGTTTTATGTGATTAAGCCTATAATAACATTTATATGTAGGTAAACATTACACAAGTCCTTTAAATATTAACAAAAGAGTTGCTTAACAACGTTTACAAAGAGAAGTGTGACAGAGATGACGCGGATCTTTTAATGTAGGATGACCTCAAGACAAAAAGTAACAAAAATATCCATGAAGAATGTTTGTTTTTGTTTGTTTTTTTTCACTTTTAATATGTTATATCCATAACAATAGTAGAAATATGAGCAAAAATTGCATAGAAAACTGTCTTCACCATGTTTTACATAACATTACAGTAGTATGTGCTTTATATGCTCTCAACAATTTTTTTTTTTTTGTATTTCAGCAAAATTAATATTCCATCAACACTTACCAAAATCCACCAGAACAGAAAAGATGATCCAGCTTCTAGTGTATGGTTAAGTTCTGTCCCTTAGCAAGCTGAAAAAGCATTACATATCATGTCCTCTGCTTCCTGAGCTCTGCAAAAACAGCTTATCTGTAAAATCAGGCATGTGCTACAGCTCGTGAGGACACTATAGTACAACAGAGTACAAGGTATGTACTTCGCACAGTGCTGTAAATCAACAGTGAGTGCTTAGTTTTCAGTGGAGCAGAAATTAACTGTCTAGTGCCATCTAGTGTCAAGTCAGTGAACACAACTTTATCTGTAAACAGCATTTAACCATGTTACACAGCATCAACCTGCATCACATATATGAGCTTTATATAGAAAAATGTGGAGGGGGAAAAACCAGTTCCCATAAATTACAGAGCAAATCTCCAACATTGACTGTCAGATGCCTGTATATTTTCTACAAAGCTCAATCAAAATACAATGATTATTTGTCTTATGTATCAAAAAACTTAAATAAAACAGAATTTGATCAAAAATAAAATCAGTAAAAAAAAACAAAAAAACTCCAAACACACAAACTCAAGCTTCAGTCTCCAAAACTGGTAGTTCAGATACGATAGATGAAGAGTTTAATATAATTTATTTAGATGAAGTTAAATGTTACTGTCAGTGAAATAGTGGGTCTATGCAACGTAGATGCAATGGACTTAAAAGAAGTACAGTGATACATAAACGGATGGTTATCACAGGTGTATATTTGCTTCTTTTCTCTTCTATACATGTAACTTTTTTAAGGACCTACTCTTTTTTTTCTACCTAATGTATTTTGTTCACAGGAGATATTTATTTTATTCATTTTGTATCATATTTCTCTTAAAAATAATTTTAATTGTGATAATAAAGCGAAAGTTGAAGGTGATTATTTGTGGTTTTGAATTGTTCTTTAGGGTCAGAATATGACAAACACTTACCAAACAAAGGAACATTTCAGAAAATTAGAGGTGCAACATTCAACGCTATTATAATGATTAAAAATCTCTGAAATGCAGAAAAAGACATGCAACTTTTTTCACAATATAACAGACAACATAAAACGCACATGGGATGAAGTTAATTAACCCTCAAAAAGCATCTACTGATCTAAACTATTTAATAACTGAACCAGTAATCCTATTGATACATCATGTAAATAATTCAAGTAAAATGTAGTTTCTCAGCTTTTCATTGTCATCAGATTTGACTCATTTGGGCATTTAGAGGCTCCATAGTGAACTTGGAAACACCATCATCTACTACAACATTGATTCACCACTAAAACCCATGTAGACAGTAGTTTTTACTGTCATATATTAATATATTTGGCAGAAAAAGTCATTTTTGTCTCTGTTTTGATATAATAACCTTTGAAATTTACTCTGAGCTTTTATGAACAGCTGTATAATCTATACATTAAATATAGGAAAATACCTAATTTTATGGAAAAATGCAAACTATGGAGGACAATATCATAATAAATGGAGATAACTCATTTATGAAAAGTTAAATATGGAGAAAAACTCATTTTAAGGGTTAATGCAAAGGAGAAATGTATAATTAAAATAAAGCTTGACAGCAAATAATGACTTACATAGAATAATTACAAAATAACAATAAAGACACAAGTGGTCTTCTTAAAAGGGTATTTGATATTAATATTCCTGCATGCATTTTCTAATTCTGACATGTGAAACTACAGTGCTTGACAGACTTTTGGCATCACTGCGTAAAAATGGCATAATTACCTTTCATCATATTGTAATTCGTTGATTCACCAGTAAAACCCAAGTAGTTTGAACAATGGCAGTGGTTCTAGGCACTTGTTTTTATGCTCAGTTAATTATTGCTGAAAAAGTCACTTTTTCTTCAGTTTTGACATAATCACCTTTGAATTTACTCAGAGCTTTTATAAACATCTACATGGTCAGTAAAATAAATACAGGAAAATATTTGGTTTTCACTGAAAAATACAAAGTATAAAGTGATAAATGATGACACAGTTTAAATGTAGATATGGAAGTGACCCCAAAAAATTGTTATAGGTCTTTAAGCAAACATGCAGCCTGCCAGCTAAAACCGGCCCACCAAAGGGTCCGATCTGGCCCATGGGATGAATTTGCACTGAAGACATTAACGATCAAGGATGTCAAACTTATTTCAGTTCATGGGCCACATCCAGCCTAATTTGATTTCAAGTGGGTCAGACCAGTAAAATGATAGCATAATAACCTAGAAATAATGACAACTCCAAATTTTTCTCTTTTAGTATAAAAAAAGTTAAATTACATGAAAAATATTTAGTTTTACAAACTATCCTTTTCACATAAAAAGTGAATTACCTGAACAAATATGAACAACCTGAAATGTGTTAAGAAGAGTAAGTGTCATTTTAACAATATTCTGTCAATAACTAAATGTTTTGTGCCTTTATAGATCTGGAAGTTGTAATGTACATGTGTTAATGAGAAGCTGATGAAATTATAAGATAAGGTCCCCACAACCTGTGAGCTCCCAAGAAGATATTTATTCACAGTAGTGACGTTTTGGGCATCGGCCATTCATCAGACAGGAGAAGCTGAGCCATAATATTATTAAAAATGCAGTTATTTTTCATAAGAAATTTCAGGTTGTTCATGTTATTCACATTTTCTGAAGGATAGTGCGTAGATTATATTATATTATATTATATTATATTATATTAGATTAGATTAGATTAGATTATATTATATTAGATTAGATAGAACTTTATTGATCCTTTGGGAAAGCCCTCAGAAAATTGAAGGTTTTTTTATGTAAATATTACAAACACTATGTATCTTAACTTTTTTTTTTACTCTAAAACAAAGAGAAAAGTTTGGAGTTGTCATTATTTATATTCTATTATGATATTTTACTAGTCTGACCCATTTGAGATGAAATTGGGCAGTATGTGGCCACGGAGCTAAACTGAGTTTGATACACCTGTCTTTAGACAGTACTCATTTCCACTGATCTCAAATGAAAATCATACCCTAAAGTGGTGAAATTATAATAGTATTATTATTTGTGCAATCCAAAAATCGTTCATCCCCTTTTAGGTCACTGAAAGAAATGATAACTGTCATTATTTCCTATGCTTTCTTATCATATTTTTGAGATTATTATTATAACACCATGACTATCTCACTTCTTTTTTTTTTTTCTTGTATCTGATTAATTACTCAGAGTATGTGATTTAATAGCTGTAAACAGTTTGAATAAATGAAATAGAGTTTGTTTTGCAGTGATCTGGTCAGATTATGGGAGTGTACCTACCCTAGCTCTGCCCTCCAGCCCTTTGTTGTTGTTCTCACGCTAACATGCGAGATCCGTAGAGCCGACCCACTGCGCGGCCGCATTTCGCCCCGACTTCCCCTCTGCCAGCGGCCTGGTGGTGTGAGATGAGTAGAAGATGTCGGTGTCGGGGCTGAAGGCCGAATTGAAGTTTTTGGAGTCAATTTTTGACCCAAATCACGAACGATTCAGAATAATAGACTGGAAACCCGATGAACTTAGTTGCCAATTCAACGTCACAGGAGAGAAGCTGCTTATCATCCACTGCAACATTACGGTGAGTCCAGGCCAGCTCTGCGCACAAGCTAACCCAGTCACTGACTATCGACTGAAACCAAACCGTTCCGCGGAAGGTTCCGTGTTTACAAATCAACTACGAATTAAGTGTTAGTTTCATTTACCTGCCAGTGTTTAGTCATCGACGTTTAAGAAAAGTCACATATTAAGGAAAAGCACACGGCTTCAGTGTTAAATTCACTTCAGAAAGTGTTCAATAAAACGTCGAATATTAACGACGCTGCGGCGGGTTTTGCTAGCCTGGTAATTGAAAGTAACGATACCGCTAGCTTGTTTTGTTAGCCAAAATAACTGCGTTACACTTTGCAGTACTACAGTCTGTAGTACAGCTACGACTGCTAACTTTGAAACTGCGGAACTGTCTCTGGTGTTTAATATGCATATTATTTAGCCACATGATAAGGCAAAGTTTTACCACATCACGGCTGTTTTTGACAAACTTTGGTCAAGAATATCTCTGAGTGGAAAAACGTAAATGTCCCGTATAGTCTTTAACATTTTTAGTGGCGGTTTACTGGAATGTAGTTGAGTACCTTTTCAGTAAATAGACTGATTCCTCTGGTGGGATTAGTGGCACATATTACACCGGACAGCTTATTAGGACAGTTTGTACCAAAACATGCATAAAGCGATGTAATGTAGATAAGAGATGAGTGTTAAAATGAGTAGCCTGTGTTGTTAATAGTGTTCATAATTTTGATCAGATTGGATTTAGCATTTGGGCTTTTTTTTGTTGGATGTATGGATTTGTCTGTATGTACTACCTTACGTTCAACATCAGAACTGAACATACTGAGAAGCACTCATTCTCTGTTCTCGTCGTGACACCTTTGTATCTGCATGTTAAAGTGGCACAGATAATTCATTTACCTGACTCACGTCCTCCTCTCCAAGGAAAAAAAAAACACCCATGTCCACCGTTCCACTTATGCTCATTTTTAGGAACATCCTACCTATCTCCGCCATCCCATATGGTATCCTTATGGTACAAAGTACTCTCAGAATCATATCCTGACCCCCGTGTTGACTTCACTACCCAACTTGGCATTTTACTGCTGAAAATCATGAGTGACACATCACACTGCAGTACCAAACGTGACTGATTTTCACAACTTACTGCCTCATAATCATGTAAACTAAAGTGACTGACAATTAAACACACAACTATGCTCAACATTCAGATATTTTGTCATTGAATGTGTGATGTATTCTTGCAGCATTACAGCTGGCAATAAGCAAATCATTGTGTTTTGTGGGTGTCTGTGTGGGCTATGACATTTGCTTGGAAATCATTTTTAGCCTTTGAATAAACTTCATCTTGTTTTTATGTAGAGCATTTTCTTCTGGGCAACATTAATCACATTTTTCTTACTGACAAAATGTTTATTCTGGGTTAAGTGTCAGAGTAAGCATAATCTGTAGGCAATAAAGCAAGTGGCGACCCAACAGGACTGACACATCCTATTGTTTACCTCTGCTGCAGGAATCCTATCCCTCCACACCCCCAATATGGTTTGTTGACTCTGATGATCCTAGTCTGGCTGAAGTGTTGGAGCGGTTAGAGGATGTTAGAAAAGGCAGCACATTGGTAAGTTTTTTTAGTATGGATAAAGGTTGCACATACACAAAATGTCTGTTTAAGTGAAACCTTACCCCTATTGTGAGTCTGCCTGTTCCCATCTGCATGCCTCTGAAAAGTGTTGAGAAATTAGGGGATGGGAGTTGTTCCAGGACATATGCATTGCACAGAATCACAGTACACCTATGCAGAAGAATAGTTTTGGTCCTCACACTTAAAACCAGCCAGTCTAAACAGCCTGTTCAGATCTGGCATCAACATAAACCCTGAATAATCCAGTCACATGTGGACAGCTCTGATGCAAAAGGACTCAGGATGTATTGAGAATCAATCATTCACAAAGGATTTGGAGGTGGTCTCGGACACATAAGTTCACATTCACTCTATAGTCTGAACCCAAATGCATCATAGGAATTATCTATGTTTCCTGTGTGCTACTTTTAAGTATTTTTAAAATGTATGAGAATGGAGGGAAAAAAACTCAAAGATATCTTACACGTGTGTCATATGTGTAGTCCTTCAGGAACACGCCTAAGTGGTGAGGTTAGAGCTGTGTTCATGAGGTCAGACCACTCGTGATGCATGTGAATCACATGGTCAGAACCGTGCCAATATCTATTTTAAAGCTGCATTGGCATCTTTGGATCAAATTTTGTAACTTTCTAGCACAATGATTATAATAATTTGAATCTTCTCACAGAAAACAAGAATTATACCTCCTTCCCTGGACTCTGGTTTTTCTTCCAGGCTGTAGATTGTAGGAGGCTTTGGCAGCTTATAGGTGTTTTCAGATTTTCAGACAGGTAAGGGAGATAAATACAGATGACAGATGAAATTATGGATCGTTGTAAAGATTCCATCAGACATGACTCTACTGCTCTACTCTGGCTTACCACAGAAGCTTTAAGAAAAGTAGTAGTGCCATGTTTGATATTAAAAAATAATAGATGATAGAAAAAAGTATCTTGATTTGAACTAAGGGGAGACATTGCGTACAAAGTGTATATTTTCAAGCTAAACTGACACACAAAGTAACCAGTCTAGTCTGCAGTGTGACGAGGTAAGTCAGTGCTCCAGTATACATCCAGTGGCTCTGATTCAAGGGCTCAGGGGTTGCAATGTTGAACCATTTTCATTCATAAAGTTACATTTTTTTACATTTACCAAATATTTACATTAATTCAATTACAATATAGTTACATAATTCTGTTTCCAGCTCCAAAAACATGTTTTACTCTGCATTGCCTCTTTGATAGATGTGTTTTCTTAGCCTCTTATTGTGCTGATTTGGTTCACAGCTTCTACAGCAGCTGAAGCGTCTAATCTGTGATCTATGTCGGCTTTATAACCTGCCACAACATCCAGACGTGGAAATGCTCGATCAGCCTTTACCTGCTGGCCCAATTACACAAGAGCGGAAGGTAAGCACTGAAAATAAATGGAACAATCAAAGTCTTATTTTATGTTTCCAAGTTCAGACTCAGGTTGTTCAATTTTCCCACAGCACGGGCCTTCAGATGAGGTGACATCTGAAGAAGAAGAGGAGGAGGAAATGGGAGAGGTGCTTATCTGTTTTTCTGACAGTTTGTTGAATTCATATTTGTTTAACTTTCTGTATCTGAACATAATTAATTCACTGGCAGCAGGACATTGACTTGGACCAAGATCTAGACCATTACGACATGAAAGAAGAGGAGCCGGCAGAAGGAAAGAAGTCAGAAGATGACGGTATCGAGAAAGAAAATCTGGCCATCCTGGAGAAGATCCGTAAAAACCAGAGACAAGATCATTTGAACGTAAGTTAGGATTTTGTAGTTTTTTGCAGAAATGGGTGGGGTTTAGTCTACTACATCGATTGCTCATCTCTATAGTATAATACATGTTATTTGTGTTGGATTTAGTGATTTTCTGATATTGTGTATGTTGCAGGGCGCAGTCTCTGGCTCTGTGCAAGCCTCAGACCGCCTAATGAAGGAACTCAGGGAGATCTACAGATCACAGAGTTACAAGACAGGTGACTACAGAGACAGCTTTCTGGGGTAACTTTCATCATTTAATGCCAGCTGATGTAAAACCATGTGTTTCTGTCGTTTCACAGGTATTTATTCAGTTGAGCTAGTCAATGACAGCCTGTATGAATGGCACGTCAAGTTACGAACGTAAGGACTTCTATACTTATATTTATTTGACATATCTTGTCACAGTATTGTTTGTTTTTTGAGGTTCAACCTGTTCTGTGTTACAGGGTAGACCCAGATAGTCCATTACACAGTGACTTGCAGGTCTTAAAAGAAAAGGAGGGAGTGGATTACATTCTGCTAAATTTCTCTTATAAAGTGAGTTCAGTTAAATTCTGTCAAGTATATTTATGGGGAAGAGTTTTCTGGATGCTCATGTATTTTTCTTCATATGTACAGGATAATTTTCCTTTTGACCCACCTTTTGTACGGGTAGTCTCACCTGTGCTCTCTGGAGGGTAAGTTTTGAGATGGTGTTTGTGTTGTTTTGGGAGAAATTAATCAGTGATTCTGTGATGTCTAATGGTAGTTTGAATCATTGTGGATGTAAACTCACATGGCCAAACATAAAACACTCACTAATCCAACTTCAGTCAGAATGAATCATTGGTGTCACATGTTTTGGTCGTCGCTGTTGAAGTTGTGTTAATGCTGTGCCTGCTTGCACTAAAAGCTAATGTCAGTGTTTGATGAATATCTATATGCTTTTAGGCTCAAAGGGAACTTCAAGTCAAGTTGTCATTATGCTAAAATGTACTGCAAGCTTTATGGTTTGCTCATGGATGGCCACAAATGATCTAATCTGCAACCTGAAGTGAAGAGAAACATCCCTTTAACACAAGCGCAGTGTGTTGATTAAATGCTTTTAATATACAACAGCGATTGACTGATATGACCACATCATTCTACTTACAGATCTTCAAAGCATCCTCAGCAGCAAATGCTATTAGAAAATATTATTTTAATCTGTATTCATGAATAGTTTGTCAGATGAAATGCTCATACATGCTTTGTTTTTTCTTTCAGTTATGTTCTAGGAGGAGGGGCCTTGTGTATGGAGCTTCTCACAAAACAGGTAAGGGAAATGAGTTATACACCGATTAAAACATTTTTGTTAAACCTAAAATCAGGGTTCCTGCAGGGTCTTAAAAAGTCTTGAAAGTCTTAAATGTACAAATCTGCAGTTTAATACCTTAAAAGTCTTTAAAGGGTATTACATTTAATATGGTAGGTCTGAAGTTATGTAGCTATAAACTTGTTTGCTGTGTTGTGTTTGAATGTTTAAGCTGCAAAGAAAGTAATGTTAGTCGACTCAGTTTCACCCATTCCAACCTCACTATTTACATTGAAATTAGGAACCAGTTATTGAAAACTTTGCAGCCCCTGGTGAGAAATGATCACAGAACATTTAGTCCAACACATGTGCAGCTGTTAGTTCAACTCGGAATGATGAGAATCAAGGCATTTACATTACAATGCATACGTTCTAGGAGTCATGAATTTTAGGCTGTGAAATGGGCATTAAATTCTGTTCAAAGTAGTCTTAAAAAGGTCTTAAATTTACCTTGTAGGAACCCTGTAAAAGGAACTGAGCTCATGAGTTTAATTGTGTGTTTTTAGGGCTGGAGCAGTGCCTATTCCATAGAATCTGTCATTATGCAGATAAATGCAACTTTGGTGAAAGGAAAAGCCAGGGTGCAATTTGGAGCCAATAAGGTAATACATATATTACTATTAATTTTTCAGTCTTTAGCCTTTATTTAAACAAGAAGAAACTCTTTGAGATTAAAAATCTTTTTTGCAAGAGTGACCTGGCCACGACAGTAGCAGAAGCACAGTGTTGAAGAAATGTTAAGGTCTGAGTTTTCATAAAATTTTCAATTCATTTTATTTTCTTCCATTTTTTAGAATCAGTACAATCTTGCCAGAGCACAACAGTCGTACAAATCCCTTGTGCAGATTCATGAAAAGAATGGTAAGTGAATATGTCTAAGTGGTTGTGGCTCAGTAGATGTTTTCATTGCTGTTGGTGTGAAAATGCATGTTTTGTGTTCTTCCAGGCTGGTACACACCACCCAAAGAAGACGGATAAAGAGCTACAACCACTATGCACTGGGAACATGTCTTTGGGTCAAAGTATCTTTTATTTTATTTTTTTTTTATATATATTTTCCCCTGTCTGATTTACCGGGAATATATCATCGCTCTCGTGGAAACCATCTCGTTGGCTCATCTGACAAGTATTCCTTTGCCTGGCTCTAGGAAAGACTTTATTCTGGTTTCACAGTGTGTCTCCCCTCATCAGTGTTTAAAGGCGGAGGATGATGTGGCGGTCTCACTAGTCCTGTTTTCTAAGTATGCTCATTTGTCTTTTTTTAAAAAAAACTTTTCTCCCTTAAAATATGGGGAAATGCTTTTTCTTTAGCTGCTTTGACAAACTGGGCTTCATAAACAGTCAGTTACTCCTGTTAAAATGGGAATTTTAAGTGAACGTTGATACTGAAGCATAAGAGGCACCTCTCCGAACCTGTGTTTTTATTAACTATTTGTTTTCTATTTTCTCTTTTTGGAAGTTAACTGGTACAAAAATGCAAATATTGTTTTAGAAATTTTATTTGACATTTTTTAATTATATGAGCAGCCTAGACAATGAATGAGCCAATTCCATGGTTTGGACACGTCTCTTTAAATCAATTTGACCCACCTCTCAGTATGCTTTACTTTACACTGGGCCAAGCAGAATCAAGTGGCTGCAGTGTTTTCATCATTTTTAGGAAACAAACTCACATATGGTTAATGTTAACACAGGATTAGGACTATTTCAGAATCTGGAAAGGAAAAGAGCAGAGAACCAATTTCACCAGATGAGAAAATAATCGTTGTGGCATCTGTTCGGAAGTTTCTATCAGACTCGACGTTGAAGCTGAAAAGCTCCTTTGCCTTATTTCTGTGAACTCAACGGCCCCACAAGTGCTCAGCTCAGCCTCGATCTTACTGTCGCTAATGGCTGTAGAGGTCGATGGCTGGTTTGATCCTAAAAATTTAATTGATGCCCTGTATCTGCAAAGGTGTCCACACGTTGCACAGGGTCGTCGTCTCAAACACTGATGCGACACATTTTAATATAGTAGAAAAGCCCAGTTTGATTTCAGTCTCTTAAAGCCTGGGAGAGCTTTAAACAAAGGCTGGTTGGATGTGTGAACAAATATGTATGTCAATGACTCCTGACATATATGATTGTAACGGTGTGTCCCACTGCCCAAGTTCTATTTGACACTTCCTCCCTGTTATGTAATGATTCTCACAACTGGATTAGCCCATCTCTTTGGTTTTGGGTGTTCGCCATCAGCAGTCCATCACTTGCAGAGCTTCCTTTGCCACCACAGTAATACCTGTATGATGTACTTGATGTACTTTATACCTTTGACCATGCAATACAGTACACGATCAGTACTGCTGTTCCCCATTATAACGACAGGACACACACTGTATCTATCAGTCTGTTGGTTCTTTTGCAGTTTATTTAACACTGTCTGCAAAAGTATGTTTGAATGGCAACTCAGGTAACAAACAATACTTAGGAGGGAAATCTCTACCTGTACATGTTGAGTTATGGGTTATATTCTTTAGGTGAAATCATGCTCTGTACCTCTGACTCTTAGGATTACTCACCCTCTGATCTGATGTCAACACAAACTGAGCTTTACATTATTACCGGTCGTGTTTCCTTGGATTCAGTCAATGGAAGAGAGGACGCAGGATCGCAGTAGCTTGATGGTTGGCTCATGAGTACCCACTGTAGTATTTTGCCTTTTTCTTTTCTCTTCCGGAGATGCATTTTGTTTCAGTGTGTGATCTTTAAATATTCCTGACTAAATGATTTGCACAACTGGCAACAAATGTGCCTGTAGAGGTCAACAACAAATACTTTCTGAGCTAAATGTTCTCAGATCAGGAAAAAACAAAACAAAAACACGTCTTTCTCAGCACACTGCTCCACATCCTGTTGACGTACGTCTCAAACCAGAGGGGGGAGGAGCTATCAGGTATCGTTCACACGGAGCGTCTTCTCCACCGCAGAACAGTCGGACGATTACCCTTTAGCCTCCGAATGCCAAACGTCTGGTCAGAGGGGATACTGGGAGATGATTAGAGTTTGATAGATGTGCTGTGGTGAATCTGTTTCTCAAACTGGACTGTGTTGAAGAGATTTGTCTTTCTCAAATGAAAACTCACATTCTCACACCAACTAAGCAGATGGAAAAGTCTGACACCGTTGGCTTGCTTTGGTTTTTCTTTTATTTTTCATTTTCCATTTGAAGAAATTTTGACCTTGTACAGTAATTTGTAAACTTGCATCAAGTTTATGAATAAAGAATTTTAAGATTATTGCCGTTTTACATGTCTCAATGTGTGTTATTTTCATTACATTTAACTATGGCATCTATAGTGACCCTGACATTTCAGATTCTACTCCGAGTATAGGTCTGTGGATACGAGTTTCACAAGGATTTGTTGTTTTAATGTGATCTGCATTTAGAGGAAGTCATGTATCACTGTCTCCTGTAGTTGAATAGATGGCATTTCCTGTTTTACAGAACTGCAAAGCCACAATGCAGATTTTATGCAGTGAAAAATTGTGTCTGTGCACCTAAATGTCAGAGCCGCATCTGAAATATGTGTGATTTTTATACTAAAGCTCTTTAATGTCATAGATGAAGATTTCATGCTTTCAATTTTCAATTCCAAATTTAATTTGCGACTGAAGGCCCTAAAATGTGTTCATGTAAGATGGAGAATGTAGTAAAAACTGTAACCCTGAACGCTGTGACCCCTTTAAATGTAAGACTGGGTTTCATGGCCAGTTTATTATGAGTCATTCAACAGTGCTCATTATCCAGCAGCTCCAGAAGGTCTAATACTGCTCACATCCTCCTGGTTTTGTCCATTCACAGCTTTTCAAAACTAAATTTAGACCATTTTCCTCCAGGTCCTACATGCAGGGCTAGACAGTTATACAGAAATATTTTGAAGTAAAATCTTCCTCACTTTCATCTTGTATTATTTTCTAGACAAAGCCCGGTTCTTGAAGAGTAAAGCAGGAGTCACTGTTCATCTAAACTCATTACCTGATACAAATGGGACACTGAAGCTTCATACTAATGTATTATATATAATTTTCTATTCTCAAGGACTGGATTTCAACAGATTCAGTTTAAGTCACTGAATAAGTTTGCATTAAAAAAACATTAAAATGATAAACTTCCATCACAGAATGAGACCCTGTTAACTGTCTTAATTGATCTAGTTATGGATAAAGTACTTAAAATGTTCATGTTTTACAGATGAAAAAATCAAGCTAGCCTGTTGATACCACCTAAATGCATCCATTTCAATGTATATTTTCAGTAACATTAAAAACAAGCTATAATTTATCAAGTATATCTTAAAATTGCTTATTTACCTTGTATTCAAGATATTTTCTAAACTTT
This sequence comes from Ostorhinchus angustatus, assembly GCA_029822955.1. Taxonomy (NCBI): domain Eukaryota; kingdom Metazoa; phylum Chordata; class Actinopteri; order Kurtiformes; family Apogonidae; genus Ostorhinchus; species Ostorhinchus angustatus. The sequence goes on along the minus strand of JAPTMW010000024.1, from coordinate 17,278,288 downwards.
ACATTATTATCAGTTGGCGGTAATTATCTTCACATTTTATGCACTATTTTGCCTTCTCACTATTCATACATGTTATCTGTGAATTAGGATTTCATGGCTTGTCCTGTTAAAAAAAAAAACTTTCCCGAGAAAATTAAATAAATAAAAATGCTAAATGTAAATAAAATACATTTAGTATTTTTTACAGATTTTTAAATTACAAGTGATTTGTTTATAGTATTGTACAGCAAGTTTTTTAAAGTATATACTAACCCAGGAGCAAGCTTTACAATCTAAAGAGACATTTTGGAGTCAAAAAAGAGGAAAGAAATCTGTCTGGAGCCATGAAAATAAAAATAAAAATCTAAACCCATTTTACCATGAGGACGCTGTTCTGCAGCAGCCTATTTGTGATTAGTTTGTTATGAAACTTCATATTTCCAGTACAATAATAGAAAGTTTGGTGCATTTGTGAGACAACTCAACTATGATAAAGAAAATATTCAAGATTTTCACTTGTTTTACTATAATATTGTGTAATATATGTTAATAGACTTTGAAACAAACTACAAACAAATGGAAAACAAGTCAGCCTATGTCTTGTGATATTAACCAAAGTGTATGCACATTTTTGCAGATGGACCATGTTAGAATAGATTTAGGGGTACGGCAATGCTAAAAAAAATATATTGATTCATTCAGTTAATTTCAACATGTTCATTATGCTTTTTGACAAATCCACAGGGAGCCATAGAGAGGATAAAGGGCCACATTTGGCCCAGGAGCCATGAGATGCTCCAGGGATGCTTTCTCTCTCTCTCTCTCTATCTAAAAAAAAATTGCTAAATTAAATTCTGGATGCTTTTTAGCCTTTTATAAGTCTATAAAACTAACATAAAT
>JAPTMW010000024.1:17118140-17130942 GCA_029822955.1 Ostorhinchus angustatus | reverse complement strand
CATGGGCAGCGCTTGGCACAGGAGCATCAGAGGGACTGACTGGCAGGTCTACGTCTGGCTGTCCCGGCTGAGCATAGACCGGCTTGGGTTCTAAGAAAAAAAAAAAAAGAAAAAAGCACAGAAACCTTTACTATATTTATAGACAAGATAGAGGGTGGAGACATTACATAACACTGTTCATGTTTATAGTCTAAAGCAAACACTGTAACTCACGTAAATGACTGTGCTAACACTGAGTAAAGTACATTATTATTAGTACAAATATCAAAAATCATGCAAACAAGTATCTCTGCACACACACTTAAGGTACACAGTATCCTGAGCAGAGGTCAAACAGAAAGGCAGCGGAGTGCCGCAGGCTGGGGAAGAACGTCAGACTCAATCAACTCATATGGTTTATTTTCACTTGGCTCCCGGCAAACTCGGCCAGGCTCAGCAGGCGTCTGGATTCAACTTTTTTGGTTGTTGTGCCTTTTAAAAAGGGCAAAAATGACTGGATCAAACAAGGTTTCACTGCACCATTATGCAACCATTTAGTGTTCTGCTGCTCTTACTGGACAAGGAGATACAGACGCGTGTGGTGGATTTGTTTATGGTATGGATGTCTCTTACATTCTCATTTACATTTACACAGAGACATTGGATCTGTTAGTCACTCTGACCTGGGAGTGGTGGGAGCTGTTTTTCATCTCTGCTGATGGCCGACTCCTTCGGTTTAGGCAGAGGAACCTCCTCCGATAGCTTCGCTGGTGTTGGGGACGGCTTCGAGATCCGTTCATCATCGCGACTTCTGTGACTGATTAAAAATAAATAAAAGATAAAAATAGATGTCGATTTTGTACAGTTTCTTTACTACAGAAAGACATTAGACCAGGTAATAAGGTAATAAATAGTGTATTCTAGAGATGTAGAGCCTGAAGGCAACATGAAAACTTAATGCTATAACATATCAAGGTGTACTTAGCTCAATATATGATGTAAAATGAGCTGAATATACATTTGGTGTTCACTCATATAAAACAGCCCAGTCTTGAAGGTCAGTGTGTTGTTTCTTGTGTTTTGGGCTCTATTTTTAGACCGGCTTATCTAAGGTGTCAGTTTGGATTCTGTCCTCCAGGTGAATTTCACTGTGTGACTGTGGCTAAACACGAGAAAGGGCTTGTTTTGATGCCAGCTTTAAAACTAGTACAGCTGTGGAAACTGGTCTACGGTGACCCTGAACAATTATGACTCACATAAATGTATATTAAAGCTGTGTTAATGTGTTTTTCGTTAAATGCTGATGGTCTAAATTCCATTTCTCAAAGGGGAGGAAGGGGTGTTTGGACCAAATGGCTCAGCCGTATGACTTTGAGTCAGACCAACTGGTTACATGGCTGTTTATTGGCACAACTTAACTGGCAAAGAACAAAGACTACTATAGACCAAGTGACGGCATAACCATGAAAGACCCTTTTTCAACGGGCTGCAGAGGAAAAAAAAAGCTCTTTCTCAACACATCCTGGAGGAGGCTCTACTTTTAACTGCCTGCTTCATGGAACTGGGAGAAAAGGTCACAGGTTACAAATCAGCGTCAGATAAACAGTGATATCCTGTCTCAATATCACCTTCAAGGTCATTAAAATACTCTTAAATTAAAAAATACCCAAAAGCTTCTGCCTTTTTTTGCAGTGTATGGGCAGAACTCTCACTGAAGGCTGAGAAAACAGAAATCATGGGGAAAGAGAGAATAAAACTCAGTCCGGATATTCATCATGCAAAAGCTCAGCCACATGTGAAAGGAAACACAGTTGACAATAATGTCTGGTGACAGTCTTTTGTTGGAGCCATATTGTCCTTGTGCCAAACATGCGGTTTGTCCACCAAAGACAACAATCGAGACACAGAGATAAAGTGACACTTTCATAAGAATCTGTGACTAAGTCTGAATAATTGATGCTATATAATACAGCTTAATAATTCAAGAGACAATCACTTGCTGTCATACAAAACACCCATCTATATGTTGTCTGTAGGGAGGTAGTATGTGAATTTATGACAGCTTGTCACAGTAATAAACTCTCCTTTAAAATGCTTCTGGGCTATTCGGAATGTACTCCAAACTTCCAGTACTCTCCAAGTACTGCAATTTAAAAAAAAATAAGAATGACTTCTCCACCAGCTACAGAAACCATCTTCATGGTGTTTGCAGTTGATAAATGAAACCAAAAATGCTATTTTCAAAAGAAGATGACAGTAAATTCTACCACTGACAGGAGGAGGCTGAACTTTCACATAGGCCAGATTCAGGATTTGGCCAACGTGGTTCTGAACTCTATTTCTGACCAAGGATCAATCTTTTGCAGCTTAGCAACTCACTTATTTACCTTGGGTCACTAAGCAGTGTGAAAGGGGAACAACTCTGGTGCTATATTAACTTTAAATGAACAATTAATGTCATTGCAGTAAAAAAAAAAAGTGCTGAATGAGCTGATGGCTAAATTTAAGCCAAACATAAAATCGAAACAGCTTCACAAAATAAAACAAGTTCTGACTGTGGTTCTAACAGTTATTTTGACACTGATGAAATGTGTCTCATACTTGACACGAATGTAAATGTTGGCACACACAAACTTTTTTGATCCTGTTTCATTGCAAGTACCATACTGTTACCAACTAACAGTGAGATACGTTGTTGTTAATATTGGAAGACTGTTTTTTTTAACAGAGAAACAACTGAATAAATGTATTTATAAAGATAATTTGAGAGATCATTACGCTCTACAATTGGTTAATATTTTAAGTGTGATCATTTGCAGATGGTCATTACCTGCCATTGCTGATTTGTGGGGGGGAGTGTCTGGAGTGGTCTGAGGGTTCGGATCGTCGGTCTGGAGAGCGGGAGCGGCTGCTACGATGTCTGTCATGCGATCGATTGGAATGGTCGGATGCCAGAGAATGGATATCTGAAATGTCTGATTAAATGAGAGCCGCTGTTCAACAACTGCAGTCTGAAATAAAACATGTGGATGAGTCTGAATTTCAAGTTAACATTTAACACCGCTCTTACCGTCTCTGTCAGAGGCGTTAGCTGAAGGAATGCTGTCATCGAGGTCGGGGATGTTCAGCAGGGTTGCCCTCTCGTCCCTTTGAACAACCATTTTTAGCTTGCCCTTTGACCTTTCTATCAGCTTTTTGGCATCTATCAAGGAGAGGTTCTCTGTCACTGTGCCGTTTATCTGAAACAATCAGAAAACAACACTTTAAGCACACACAGGACAATGAACAGTTTTATTCTGACACAATTTCTTTTAGAATATAGATTAACATGAATCAAAAACCAACATATTTCTTTGATATTTTAATTCAATTACATGAGAATTATGGGATACGCATGGATTGTCAAGATCAAACACAAATTTACAGCAATGCTGATTATGTTCTCCAGGGTGGAATCAATTTGCAGAACAATGAGAGGCCGTGGAGAAGATGGACACACACATGCAGTCAGGACTCACTCATATTCACAAGAGGGTGTATTAAATGGTTAAATTGTGATGATTTAAGTAAGGATTCATGTCTTTAAGTGACATCTATCAGTTTGACCAAGTTGAGTGTGAGAAACAACAGTTGAGAAGTGGTTAAAGTTAGGAAAATTCCAGTTGAAAATTGTCAAGAAGTACCTTTTATGTGCATAGAGCTACGTTATATGTTCTCCAAAGAGAGCTGAGCTACATCAAGCAGTGAGCTGCAACATTAAATAGTGTAAAATGTAGAGTAGTAAAGAAAAACACAAGTCTGGTACAGCAATACAGTAAATACTTAAATTAGTAAATCATTTCCAGTATGCTATCAGTTATTCTATTTCTATGACTACAAAAATAGAGAAAGGAAATATAGTAATGTTTCATATATTATTTCATTTCTTCAGACCACTCCCTCACCTTCAGTACAACATCCCCTTCCTGGATGTTGCCGTCCCGAGCTGCCAGGCTCTCTGGGGAAATGTCCTTGACAAAGATGTGGCTGGCCAGGCGCAGGCCATATTCTGCTTACAAAGTGAACGACAGCAACAAAGATGATGTTAGCATAGAGTTCACGTGACAACCTCACTTGGCTGTCTGCTGCTGCTCCCGCTGGGATTAACACTACTGATTAAAGAAGATTAATTGCTCTTTTACTTAGATTTACTTTGAGTTACTTGGATTTTGCTGTGGCTGGCAAGTTTTGTTTACTCTGGCATTTGACCAATGCTGATTTGGACTCTTGTTCCTTTTTAAAGTCTGGCTGTCTGGTAATAAAATGGCAGGTGGTTTCCTGGACTACCAGCTGCCGCTACTGGTTCAAAGCCATCTTCAGTCCTCTTTTTTTGTCTTTCTATCCCCGACTTTGTGAGCCTCACCTTCATTTTTGCGGGATTTGACCAGTGTAACCTTGGCGGGGCGAGGGGGCAGGTTGTGCGAGCGGCGGTCCGAGCGTGGGGAGAGACTTCTCTCCCGCGAGGCGCTGCGTTCACGTTCCCTGTCCCGTCGCCCACTGCTCCGGCCGCTGCGCCTGCCTATGGCCCCGCCCACACCACTGTAAGCACCACTGCGTCCACTTCGCGTCTCGTATATCTCTTCATCATAGCTATCTTCCTCCTCATCATGCTCTGACATAGTTTCTCTCTCACCGAGGCGGCCCATCGGGACATGCACCTTCCTCTTCCGTCTGATTGTCTGTTGAAGAAAACGATGTTACAATGAATCGATCATAACTCTTCAAAACATCTAAAACCTACATACTGAAAACTGTGAACAATCAATCTGGGTTATTCATTTCTCAAAACTGGATAAATGATGTTAATTCATCTGGTTTAAATTGGCTTGATAATATTTTATAACTTCTCCCACTGGAAGAGTTGGACAGTTTGAGTATTGCTCTGTCTGGAGAATTTATCGGGCCATGTAGAAACTATGTTATTCAACTGATCCCAACGGTAAAATCCTTATGTCCATTAACAAATCATGTTTTTTTCCTTGTTGTTGCATTGTTTTTACTTTTAGTTGTTAGTTCAGTCTAGTATCTGTGCATTTTTCCCTTTTGTATTGTGTAAAAAATTTTAACAAACTGATTGCAAAAAAGGGAAAATCAATCATGACTAGCAGAGAATATCTCTTCTAAATGTTACTGTCGAAATGCAAGATGTGTCTGTCTAAGTACAACACATGTATATGACACTGGTGCCTCTGACATATTGTACTTCATTCAAGTCAATTTTCAACCATTCACAGCACAAACTTCAAGAAGGATTGGTAATGAAATGACACTTACAATTTTGGCAATTTTCCCACTTTTACGAAGCTGCTGGACTGCATACGCATGCTCCACATTATCCATGGAGACAGCATTGACCATAACGACTCTGTCATTTTCCCTGAAGAGGCGACACAGAGGAACAGACACATTGGAGTCTTTCTGGAGTAGGCAGAGTAATTTAATACTAATAAAAAGGAATCTGACTGGGGTGCCAATAACACAATGATATCTTACTGCAGCAGGCCTTCAGCTGGACCTCCTTTCAGCACATCCGAGATGACGATGGAGGTCTCGCCGCTCTGAAAATGAGGGTTATCCCGACCTCCTGATATGGCTATCCCAAAGCCAAACCCTGGTGCCTGCAAATACGGAAAAAATGCATCACTTGTGGACTGAAATAAAGAGATTATCTAAATTATTGCTTGTAGATTTGCCAATTTAGCCATATTTTCTGATTGTGAACTAAAACTACATGGATTAAAGCAATGATGTCAGTCATACATGGCTGATTCTGCTCTCAAAATACAATTAAATAATGATTAACTTTTCACTGTACAAAAACAATCTAATTTGATGGGAAATGCAGAGCATCTGCATTTTGAGCTTGTGTTGCGCTGGCATTTTGGGTTTTAAAGCAAATTGAGGGAAAGAATAACGCAGAAAAATGAAACTTCTGTTTTATCTTTTCAAATTACACCTGTATATGCAGTCAGAGCACTTTTACAAGTAATTGGACTGAACGGTACAATGGAGAGAGAGGTTTGGGCCAAAAATAGCATAAAAGACAGACAAGATGGACAGATGTTGAGACCATGTCTGGGTTTTTGCAGAGATGGATGCAGAGTGCATCTCTGAGATGATACTTAATACTCACCCTGTGTAGTGTTACTGTGTGCTGTTCCCAAATGACAGTCTCCTCCATCGCTGCACTCTGCAAGACAGAGAAAAAGAAGACAATGTCATCAACCACAATTCCACAGAATCTAAATCAACCTTTTCAGGATTTACAAAAGGGATATACATGTTTAGACCACAGAAAAGGTTTGTACCTACAAAAATCCTACTGCGGAACATCAGGTACTTATACATATCCTGGAAATATTACTCACTTTCACACTGACACTGTTAGTCCATTCAAAGTGTCTATGATCCACTCATCATGTAGGAACAATAAGTCAAACTGTGGAGCATCTCAAAGTCCAAGCCAGTTTTCTCCTCACAGACATGCACAGAGTGTCTAAGAGATGTGAACTTTTATCTCACTCTGCAAAATGGTCCATCATCATCATCATCTTCATCAATTTTTTATGCTACTGCTATAAGCAAACTTTTACTGCCTTCATTATTCGTAAAGTTATGCTTTCAAACAATTGTGTGCAATCAATGTATTTTACAATATACTGAGATGAGAAAATGCAATGTGATTCTTTGGACAGAAACAAAACTGTATCTAGTTTGCCATCAATTTAACATTACAAATAAATGTACTTAAGATCTAATGAGTAACACACTTCACATTTCAAAGAAAAAGCATATAAATATCATGATCAAAACTAATTAAATACAACCATTCATACTTTTGAAAGACATCTAAAAGCAGAGTATTTCTCCTTCATTTCTTTCAGCCAATCAAGAGTCTTTAGGGACATAAGAGGAACTCAGAGAAGCATCACTGCAATTTTTACAAGTGAAATTTAATAAGGATACAAACTGGCAGTGTCACTATAAAAACAGAAGCCTTCACCTCACGGGATACTGAGTCTTAAAGTGTTGATTACAACAATGCAAATGGCACCTGATGGGGTTTGTTAACACAACTGTTAACATACAGGTGTCAGACCCTGCTTTGTGGTGGGTCCACAGTATGCAGCACCATGTTTATAGTGCCTTGAATACAGTAAGATGATAAAAACAATGTTAGATACAATGAGGTCACACTGTCAGTTAAGTCTGCGAAATTAAAACACATCCTAGATAACAAAGTGCTAGAAAGCCAGAACATTTATGCTGAGCATAATTTTCTCATCTTAAAACACCCTCATTGTGTAATTTCAGTTGTTTTCATGGTGTGTGCAAGTAATATTTCAAGTGGTGAAACCGCTTGGCTGTTGTACAAATATTGTGCGTAACCTTAGATTTTGGTTCCCTCCAGTGGGACTGTTCAAGTTTTCAGAACGAAAATAGAAGGAATAAATACATTTAGATGGCTTTTGGGGGTGCTGTACAGTATTTCGGCCTCTGTGCCTCTTCCCTGCTGGAGTGTTACATTATTATTTTCTATTTGGGAGTTGTGCGTAAAATGCGCGTAAAAAGTAACATTTTGGCACACCTTGTTTTCTTAGTGATAGTAAAATGAACTCAGCTCACCTTGGTGTTCCAACCCTATCAGCCGGGTTAGTGGGACGTAGTAGACAGAGACCACGCACCCCCCATCCTCCAGACCGAGAACGCGTAGCTCAAACGCTCGTGCGCCACGTAGCTGCAGCTGGACCCTCGCGCGTCCAACTCATCGCTCTGCAGAACCTGGCATAGAAAATCGATGTACCGAGCCGCCAGCTTCAGCGTCTGTATTTTGCTGAGTTTGTCCGACGGGAGGGTGGGAATGATCTTACGTAACGACGTGAAAGCCTCGTTGAGGGACTGCGTCCGTTGCCTCTCGCGGATGTTGGCCATCACGCGCTGTGTCTGGAGGTCATCGAAGGAGCGCGCCGGGCTGCTGCTGGCTTCACTGCCGCCACTCCCGGCGCTGCCACTGCCTCCACCGTCACAGATCTTCCTACATTTCTTTTTCCCGGGGCTCGGACTCTCTACGTCCCCCTCCTCCTCCTCCTCGTCCGCGCTCCTCCGCGTTGCCCGGCGCTTCCTTGCGCCTCTTCTCGGCAGCTGACGGTCCGTCTCCTCCTCACTGTTCCCCGCACTGTCCATTGGGGAGGAGTCCTCTTCTCGCATACTCTTTCTTAAAAAACTTTGCTGTGGTCTTGAGGACCGTTATGATCTCGTGTAACCCCCGACTCCTACCTCCTCAACTACTGTCAACAAACACAACACGTTATCAGGCCTGTGTATGGCTTCTGGTCGGTGTTATGGTAATATTCATAAGCCACAGAGAGGGAGAGGAGTCTGCCAGACTAGGAGGGCCGGGGCTCTTATAGGGGAGCGGGCAGGAGGATTTTGGGGAGCTCTGTGATTGGGTGAGAGGGATTGTAATATAACACTGCAGGAGAAACAGGACTAGCTATAATATCAGAAATATCAGGGTGGATATGTGCAAGGACTGTAAAACTGTCTGTACTTAAGAGGGGATGAACTGTGCCTGTCCCACCCCAACTTATGTCTGCCCAAAATACATTTAGAGGTTTTACACAGCCAGAGTGATTTTACACAAAATAAGAAGAAAGAAGAAACAAAACTTCAGATCTGCTTCAGGGAATGTTTTATATAGTCTGACATAACATCCACTTTACCTGTATTTCTGTTGACTTTGTTTTAATCAGAAAACGTTTAAATGAGTCTAAGTTGAATATGAATGTCTAAATCTAAAAACTGAAACTTAAATTAAAAACACCTTCATAAATGTGAACATCAGTCATTTTTTAATTCATTTGTTAATAGATTTTATGTCTTCCAGCGAGGAAACACGAACTGATTTCATATATTTTCTGTGGCAGAGAACCCAAGGCCTTGTCTCCCCATGCAGGTCTAGACGCTGAGATGGAGGCAGTGTTGGCGGTGGGACTATACCAGACCTGCTAAAACACAGGAGGTTGTCACAGCAGGAGGTCTCTGGTCGTAAGACCGAGGTGTTTATTTTCCCGTCAGCGGCCCCGCGTTGAGGTATGCGCCTAAATGGGTCTGACTCCCGCAGGGATCTCGACACCGCGGCTCAGGTTTAAAAGCCGGGCCGTCCCAGGGAGCTCACAGGGCGGATCCGCGCTCACAGCGGGGTCGCCAAGGCGGTGTAGGGCTGCAGCAGCAACACAAACAGTGGAGGTGATAGAGATATACAGGGGAACGAGAGGAGAACCGTTTACGCACACAGATCCTATACACGCTCAGGTCTACACATGGCCACCCAGATCCGCTTCTGTTTGATCCAAAAGTTGTCCTTAAAAGTAGATGTGGCATTTTTTGGAGGCGGTCTGTGCTGTCAGTTGTAACTGGGAAACCTCACATTTGACTAAGGAGGATGACAAATGAGGAGAGCCACAACACACCCGGCCTTTGAGGGCTATCTCTCCGTCTTTCATCCATCAAGCCCGCGTATCTGAAGGCCTGTCTGTCCAGAAATTACGCATCAACACCCTAACTCGATTTACACCTCAGTGCCAAAGATAATATCCAGCGTCAATGAAGTGAGCCGTGGATTTGCGATTCAAATCCACTCAATCTTAACCTCATTTACACTTGACAAGGTTGACAGGCCTATTGAGGGGCAATAAATTCTACCTCATTTGCTTCCAGTTTTCGTTTGGGGAGAAAACGCAAACTACAGAGGTGGACCAGGTGAGGCGACTGTGCGCTCTCCAAGGTGCTGAAAATCACACCTGTGCGTCAGGTCAGCTCAATATTCTGACGCAAAAATCTCAGAGGAATAGTTCGAACTGAGGGTGTAATTGGTTAAAGGCAAGACTCTCAGATTGAGCAAAATGTCAATTAAATGACAGTCTTTTATATTATGACAATATATTATGTATATTCTCCCTAAATATACATCGTTGCCCATAAAGTTGGAGTAAAATACTTTTACATCTCCTCATGAGTGTAACTGGGACTCAGTGGACAGTTACTGCATTTAGTCAAAGATGATTACTAATGAGTGTAATTAGGAATAAAAAGAAGAATGTATCTGAAAACAAGTAATTCCAACTTCATGGCCAAAGGTGGTCAGATCATAAGCCACATAATCTGTTGTCCTCTTGACTTAACTGAACCTGCTTATTGTCTGTTTTTTGTGATGCATGTGCTGCAAAGAACATATAAAATGAGCAGAATCTTTGCATTTATTTCTTGACATTATTTATACTCTATATCGGGGAATGAAGCTCCACTACTACACTCTCATCATAGCTAATTATTAAACCAAGTCATTTCCATAAAACGTAAATGTCAATGTGAAAAACGCAGATTGTAGTTCCCTGTAACTTTTTTTTTTTTTTTAATATATTGGCTCAGTCTATAATAGATCATTCAGCAGGTACATTTTCATTGCATCAACAATACAGGCCATGGATTTGCGTTCATATTTGACGTCTGTGACTCAGGTATTCTCCAGCAGGTCCGTCATGAAGGAGATGTAGATGATGGCCAAACGGAGGGTCTCAATGCGGGACAGTCTCTTCTCGTAGGCGAATGTGGGAACTTTCCTCCTCAGTTCATCAAACGCCTCATTCAGGCTGAACATCCTCTTCCTCTCCCGGACATTGGCCGCCTGTCGTTGGACCACAGTGATGATCCTCCTCCGTTTGGACTTGCTGCTGGGCCCGTGCGTCCCGCGGCTGCAGTACTTCGGTGCGCCCATCACCAGGTGCTCGGTGCTCACCTCCGCAGTGCACACGCCGTTCTCCAGGTCTCCACCCCAGGGCGAGTCGGTCCGATGCGTCTGGTTGTTCAATCCGAACTGGGAATCCACCTGTTGTTTGGGTACTAAGGCGTACTTTGGAGGCAGCTCCATCAGGTTCATGTCATTGACCAAATGTATGGTGGAGTTCACTAAACGCTCCTGCATCTCTGCATTCATAGTCCAAATGCAGAATGAGCTCTGCTTTATGTGTCTGCTGCAATTAAACCTTCAAGAATGACGAGAATCACTCATCACAGGACTGTTGCTGTGACGCATCTCAACAAGTGAATCCACCTCTGTCCAAATCCGGTCAGTGCGCAACAGGGTAAGATCCTCCTTGGCTGGAGTCCAAGGGCCATTCCTGCTGTTTTAATAACTCTCCCATACAATCTCAATGCGCCACGTCTTTCATGCCCTCTCTGTGTCTAAATGGAGTCAATTTCTGACTTTACCCGACCGATGACTGTGTTAAATCCAAAAGTGAAGCTTAAAACGGCCAAGAGGAAACCGGAGGGCCTCGCCAATTGATGCGCTGTCCTCCTGGAGGCCCTTAATGAGCTTCTGAAGAACGGAGGCTCTTGACAGAAGGTCATCCAGTCTTATTTGCACTTTCCTCTCTGCTTCAGGGGCTAAATAATAGCACTTTTATCACTTAAACAGGCCAGGAGAAGACCAAATAGAACATTCTCTAACAGTCACTATACACCACAAGCTTTTCTGTTGCAAATTGAAGCAAATAACTGTCCGTTCCCATGGCAAGACAGAGTCCACACTGCAGGGACCGCAAAAATAACTGTGGGCTTTAATCCCTAGGAAAGAGTGCTTGGTCATTAGGAGGAGATCTGCAGTAATGACACCAAATGACCTACTGTTACATTTGTTAATGTTCAGTTGCTCAGTGACATATCAAACTCCTCCACTCTTCTGTTACTGAGGTTATGTGGAGGGGGACATTAATTGCACATTTCACTTGCCAAATAGAATTCCCTTTATGCAATAAATAATTCAATATTTTTTCAAGGCAAATGGGAGACTGTACTGGGGACTACACCAGCGCAGAACAAGAAACTAAGTTTTGGCTTCTTGAGTAACTTGCTAAAAGAGTCAAAATCAACTATTGTGGTTTAAGGAGGGTTTGCTATTCTGAAAGTTGCTGAATTCAGCCCATGGAGCACTGGTGGTTTTAAAACCCACTCACACATGATGATAAATTGTTCCAAAGGCGTGTAAAAAATAACTTTCAGCTGTCCAGAGCCACACTAAGTTGAAACTAATCGTATTATTCTCCCCTTTGTTTCATCCTTTCTGGGGCGTCGTAGGTCGATGCCAGAACAACAACTATGGAGTTTGGCAGAGATTCGCTTTTTACTGCAAATTGTTTCTTTCTTTTGTTTGTTTTTGTTTTCACAAGCAGCTGCAACCATCTATGAACACAGTGGTCTGGAACTTACACAATAAAAAGGTCAAATTAAGAACTGTTGTATTTTTTTAATAACATACATATCAACATTTCATCAGGGACTATTGAATGAGGTTATACTTCTGTTACAATTCACTTTAATCATGTCTCTCATGTCTAAATGTTCCAATAATAAACGACCCTAATGGTAAACCAGTATAGGATTTATTCATCATTCATTTTATTAGATACACCTGCAACTTTCCTAGAGTGGCATAATATAATGTTTTCTGTTAAATAAACAGAACCAATAATAATCATAATCAAATAATAAGTGTTTTTAACTACAATGCATGCTTTCAACACTTACTACAACTCAAATTTGGTTTCAGAACTGTGTTTAATATAACCTGTTGATAAGTGGCACTTATTGTTCCTGTTCTTTTTTTTTTTAGGAGTGTGATGTTTTCCGAATGCTTCTGATACACAGTAAATTTTGCTGTGTCAAATTAACACTAATAGAGTTCATTTTAACTTTATTCTAGAGTGTATTTGGTCCCTATCCA
>JAPTMW010000024.1:17001428-17022691 GCA_029822955.1 Ostorhinchus angustatus | reverse complement strand
GAAAACCTTCCCAGTCACAGCTCAGAGGACAAGGAAGAACATGGGACAGTCATTGATGTGACAACAGGAAGCACAGGTGCTCCACCAGTACTAACAGATCTGTCATCTTCAGAAAAACAACCTGATCTTGAGCACTTGACATCCAAATCGAAGACTCTTAAGAACCTGTTAACACCAAAAACTGTCTCTCGCTCTTCCACTATACTAGCAAAAAGAAAAAAGGAAAGAACTTTAGCTGGTGGTGTGTCTGCGTCCAGCAAGAAGGCAAAACATGAGGGATCCAACAGCAAGGCAAATGAGGTCTTTCCTAATGAGTCTCCAGATGAGAAAACTGATGTAGACCAGGACGCATTTCAGTTACCCCCGACTGATTCATGTGACCCTCCTTCGACTTCACAAGAAACATTTGAGAACAGCGCTGCAGTTTTCAGCCCTGATGTAGTCGAGTCTAGTTCTGAGAAAACCTCCAGTGATCAGACAGTTGAGAGTTCTTATTCCCCACGACTGCCATACTACCTCCGTAACTTCCGTACTGTACTCCAGGCTGTGCTGGAGAATGAAGACGATAGATTATTGTTCAACCAGGATGATATGTCGTACATACATGAATTTGAAAAGCTTTCAGGTATGGAGTATTATCAGTCAGTCTATGTAACGTTAATTAACAAAAATATATTAAATGCTAAATTTTCATGTTTTATATCTCTCAAAGTCATGGGACAGAAGCTGTATGTGAGGCTGTTTCAGAGAAAGCTGAAGTGGCTCCTGGTAAATAAATTGGATTATGAAGAGATATGCAGTGATCTGGCACCTGTAGCCCAGGAGCTGGTTCGAAGTGGTTTTCTCCAGTCAGGTAAATAAAGTACACTGTTATAGTTTTGTTTAATGACATTACTGATGTCTGCTTCCCCACCCAAAAGATATGCCCCGTGGATTGATTTATGTATTTATTTTACCTTTATTTAACCAGGAATTCCATTTGAGATTAGAAATCTCTTTTGCAAGGGAGACCTGGCCAAGGTAGCAGCTATACAAAGTCCAAACAATATAAAACACATACATGATACACAATAAAACACAATAATAACTATTCAACCATAATGGCATCAAGAAAAACAGTGACATTCCTCCGTCACTGCATTCTCCATGATACTTTTAAAATCACTGATAGAAATGAATGTTTGTACTTTAACAGTTTTTTGAAGATTATTCCACGGCCATGGTGCTAAGCAAAAAGGAAAGAGCCTTCTATTGGATAATTATTGCAGTAATTAATAAGTTTCAGCTGCAACAAGTTCTTTAACTGGTGCACTGAGTAGCTTCTCACTTCTTAAACAACCATCAGTTTGATACAGAGCATTAAGATTGGACTGTGTTTCAATGGAGAAAGATCATGTGGTCTGATATTTCCAGATTGACACTGTTCCAATGGAATGGATGCAACAGGGTGAGAAAAGAGGCACATTAAATAATTACCCATCAGGCCTAGTATGTAGAGTACAAGGCTGTGAGGGTAGTGTTATGATCTGGGTTTGATTCAGTTGGTCGGGTGTAGGTTTAGGCCTCTACAAATATGAGCTGAACCTGAATATACTGAACAACCAGGTCTGAACACCATAGGTTTTTTTCTTTTGCTGATGACAAAACAAGGATTCATCAGTAGCTTAAATTGTTAAAGAGTGCCTTAGGGAGCATGAGACATCAACCTGAGCCCCACTGAGAGTCACTGGAATGTGACAGAAGATTTTTTTGCAGTGGTCTGACTCTCATCAATACAAAATCTTTGTTAAAAACTAACACTTGTTGCAGCATTTATTTAGGTGACATTGCATAAGCATTGTGTAGCATAAACAATGACACGGGAATGTATCGTGTAATCAAAGCTAAAGACAGTCCAACCAAATATTAAGTTTTGTGGGTCTTTTTTATTGGCCATGCAGTGAATTTAATAGTATGTTGAAGGATGTATATTAAAATTTCTCACTATAATAGCAGTGATTTTGTTCAAGCTCACTTAATATTGTTTTAACTCAAAATGCAAAGAAATGTGTCACTTTTTGATATTTAAGCTCCCCTTATTAGTATTCACTGATACCAAAATAGCTATGAATGGTATGAAAAGTGTGGAAAGATGAAAAGGAGCTGATGAGATATGTTGTACTGTACACATCCAACCCAGTGCTCAGCTTGATAGACTCCAGCCCTGAAGTGACCCTGGAGCGGTTTCAGTTCAGGTATAACTAATGTGGGGATTACCTTCTAATGAGTGACACTATTAGCGTATTATGTTGTTTGTGTAGTGGCTGCAGAAACACTCTCCAGACACATTCATTCTGTGGTGTAGTTATTGCACAGTGGAACAGTAACCACTCTTTATTTACAAAGTCGGGATGTCATTTTAAAGCTCTGCGTATTCAGGGTGGACAAAAAGACAACATGTGAACATAGTGAGAAACTGTACAGGGCGCTGAAAGGTTTACTGATGTTTATGTACTGTTTGTTCTGTATTTATGCATCACAGAGAATGATCTTAATGACCTTGGAGAGGCTCTGGACCTCTTGCCTGCTCCTGAACTTAAAACACTCGCCAAGACCTTCCATCTGGGAAATTCTGGGACTCAGAAACAACAGCTAGTGGATGGCCTTCTTCGTCTAAGCAGGCAAAAGTCCCTCTTCTCTCTGACACCTGCTCAAAACAGTGTTGGTGCTGTCATCCTCAAGAGGTGTGCTGATTTGTTTTTTCTCCCTCTCATTCTAAGTACTACTGCTGCAGTCATGACCTAACCCCTGTCTTTTCTAATACTAAAGATCAAAGCAGCTTGCAGGATCATGTGTGCGTCTGAATCGTGGTCCTCGAGCTGTCTTTTCCCGTATTCTCCTTCTCTTCTCTCTGACGGATTCTATGGATGAGGAAGAGATGGCAGCTGGTGGACAAAGCCAGCTTTATACCATCCTGCTGGTCAACTCAGGACGTCTGGCCTTCCCAGATTATACAGTACAGCGCACAGCAAGGGTTTTCCGGGACAGAGAGAACCTTATAAAGTGAGAGAGTTGCATAACAGTAAAACTGATTTATTCTAATTATTCTATAGTGGATAGAAGAATTTATTAAATTCTTGCTTCTTCCATCACTTTAGCTATGAAGCAGCCATGCGAGCCCTGCAGGAAGTGGCCTCAGCTATGCAGGCAGGTCAGTGGGAAGAGGCCTTGGAACTTTACACTGGTGCCAAAACTGTTTGGCAGGAACTGCGGAAAAATCATGACCTCAGGTAAGGACAGCATAAATCTTTTCATTTGATTCCGTTTAATACTGTTAGGTGTTAACAGTATCTTTGTAATGGCCAGTCACCAGGAACAGCTGCCTGTATTTCTACGTAGCTTCACCATAGGATGGGCTTACACACGGATCCTGTCCAGAGGGGTGGAGATTTTACAAAGGCTTCGCCACTATGAGGTTGGTTACAGTTGATCATCTTTTGATTATTGATTATATCCTACTGAGACTCAGGAAAGTGAACGTTTTGGGTTTTTTAATTTAAACAATTGTCTTGATTGGAAACTCCATAATGCAACAGTTTTTTCAGATAAATCTTTAAAATTATTATTTTTCATTTATTTATTTTTTAATGAAATGTCCTTTACAGTGGGCAGCATTTTTTAAGTAAAACCGTGATGCTTTTGTCCCCTATAGAGGACACAAATGCATTGATAGGTCTCAGGAGGATTTGGGATTTTAAGACAATCAGCGCTCTGAGATGAAGTACAAGAAGAAATGGTTAGTTTATTTCAAGGCCTTATTTGTGCAGAGATATGAGCTCAGGGAGCAACCAAGGACAGTCAGGGTGTGAGGAGTGATCTCTGCCAACCAGCCCAAAGGAAGATGTTTTATATATCCAAAAGTTAGTATGTCAAGTGCATGCATTAGACATATGAAAATGATAACAGTTCACACACAGGATGATGTTTAAGCATACAGGATGACATCTAAAGATGAGAACATCACCTTCTTGATAGAAAGAACAATCACACTACAAGACATACAAAGACCATAACAGATTAGGACACTTTATAAGACTAATCAGTGAGAAGAACACAGGGACACAGTCATTTTTCTATCAGTTGTATGTTAAATATGTGTAGTAAACTCATCCAGACAATGGTAGTTGGACACTGACAAGTTCAAGTAAATTTTTTGTTTCATGTTCAATCATCAGCCTTATTATAAGCACAAAATAACCATTCCTCTCCCTCCAGTGACAATATAAGAGCTACACAAAGCCCCCAACATGCTCAAAATTAATTAACTGAAACATCCATTAAGTTATAATATTCCATAAATGTGAGAAACAAAACAATCACCATCACCATACATGTTAGTTCATTAATACTTTCACATTTCTCCTGGTTTTCCACTCACAAATATAGACATTTTTATTAACCTTCAAGTACTCAGCTATGAGTTTTACAGGTTTATTTAAAAAAAATGTCCACTGCAAAGGACATTCATTAAAAAAATTTAAATATTAAATGAAAAAATGGTTGCGCCAGGCTGTTTTCACTCAGGACATTTTTTCACACAAAAAAGCAGAAACCTGTACTGTCCTGGATCTACGGAGGTTAAACAAATGTAAGTGTTCAATGCCTTGTCCCCTCCCCTTTAGACAGGGTACATACATCCCCATGTCATTAAACAACAATGCCATTAAGCTTCAATCTAAGACCTCTCAACAAATGATAAAATACTGAAATGTTCATTATGCTGGAAGGGAATGAAATGAGACAAGAAAAGCATTAAAGATAAAAGCTTGCGGGAAGTGATTACATTTGTATGTTTTCTGTGTGTATAGTATGTGTGTATTCTGTAGAAAGACACGTTTTTGAAATGAATGTCTTGAAATGGGATCCCTCTCCTTTTACTTCTCTTCTTCCATTTTTTTTCTCCCATTAAAATGAGGACAGTAGTTTTTCCTTACCTGCATTAAGACTTGAACAACAGAAGGCGTTGTACAGTGTTCACACTTGAACACTGTGTCCCATTGAAGTTAATTTTTGATATTGGGTTTCATAAATGCATACATAGGTTTCAAATAATTCAAGAGTGTATTATGTGTAGAATGTTCCCACAGTCCCCGAGATGTTATGTTTTTATGTGTCACAGGAAGCTGTAGAAGAGCTCCGGTCCTTGCTATCGCAGCCTGTTTACTGTCAAGACAGCCGAGGACGATGGTGGGACAGACTGGCTCTAAACCTTCACCAGCATCTCAAAAAATATGAACAAGTCAGCACCTGTTTCTTATTCCCCCAGCTCCTCACACATTCTCATCATTTGTCTCCATATGTGACATTGTGTTCTGGTCTGTTGTAATTACTCCTAGGCGATATGTGCTATCAGAGATGGACTGTCAGACCCTTTGGTGCGAACAGGACATAAACTCTCCCTCCATCAGAGAGCTGTTAGGATGAAAGAGTCTGCTAGCTGTAAGAAGTATCGCCTGAAACTCAGAGACTTACCCACAATCCACGTCCAAGATGTCAGACATGTGAGGTTTGCATAGTATGACAGTCTTTTTTATGGATTGTTAGGCGTATATAAACTAAAAGAAACACTTGTCTGCAGGTGACCATACAGGGACAGCTGTTTCCTCATGAAGGGGGTATGGGGAAATCTTTGTTTCTCATACCAGCAAATGGAAATGGGGCAGAAGGTACTAATGCCACTGTGATATGCTCCGTAGAAGAACTGTCTTTAGCACATTACCGCCAACAAGGTTTTGATCAAGGTAAGCCGCTTTGCTTTCATGTGTGAAAACCCTTTATTTGATTTATTTTAATATAATATGCTGTTTTTATGTAACAGGGATTCATGGAGAGGGATCAACATTTTCTACATTATTTGCTCTGCTGTTGTGGGACTTAATCTTTATGGAGGGTGTGCCAGATGTTTTCCGAAATCCATACCAGGTATAAAACAGCAGCTATAATGACTGTTTTGTGACTTTTCTCATCTGTATGCCTTTAACTCATCTTTGTTTCCATTCACAGACGTGTCCTCTAGATCTTTACACCGATTGCTTCTATGAGAACAGAAAAGAAGCCATAGATTCTCGGGTACAGCTGCTTAGTGAAGCCTCTATGGAAACTCTGCATATCATGATGGAGGATGTGTGGAAAACACACGAGGGCAAAGTGTGTTCATTGATCAACTGGGAGAGATTCTCCTCTCTTCAGCAGGCACAGGTATCTACATGCTTGTATATAATTATTCGTTTTCTGCACATTACTTACACTGTGAACAATACGAATTTGATATGTAATGATGAATAATTTACATGCATTCTATTGGTCCTGGTCCAATCTGAATTTTAGGTCTTAACATTGTGACACTAATGCTGTTATAACTTATTAAAGTTGGATTAGCTTTCCCTAGGTTTTCAGAGAACTTAGATTACTTGTGGGTTCCAGTGTTTTCTGGAATTTGTGATCTAGATGCACAGGTGTTGTAAATAATGTATTTTTCTGATTTAAGAAAATCTGTATTTTCACATCATTTTGGCTGGTTATTATTACCACCATATGTGGCCACAGGATTTAGAAAATACTGGAGCAGATAAAAACTAGCCACCCAACACAAAAAGTTTAAAAATAAATCTTGTTAAAATAGTCCATTGGGGAACAGCAGTGATTTTGGCTCAGGTGGTGCCAAAAATGGTCTGGTGCTGTGCCTGAGACTAATAATAGCAGGGGAAACCCAGAATAGTTGTAGTTAATGTTAATATATAATTTCATTTCAAGTATCAGTTTAGTAACATCTGTAGCCACATCAGGTCATTTAGTGTTTGGTTGAAGGCAGTGAAGCAGATGTTGGAAAAAAAAAAAAAGAAATATAAGGCCCTCTAAAACTTTTGAAAGACAGTACTATTAGTCACAATGGAAAGCAGAAAAACATAAGATCCCTGTGAAAAGCCATCAGTGGATGAAACTGGCTGGAATCAGAATTGTGAAAGTCTGGCTCCAGTGTAAATGACTCAACACTTAAAACTAAGCCATATTCATTTCAGAAATGTCTTAAATTTAACTTGCTGACACCTGCAGCATATTTTTCATAGTTGGCATATGTTAATGTTGGTACAATCACGGCATTGACTTTAACACATTTATGCACCAATTTTACAGTCTCTTGTGTCTTGCCTGAGAGGACACTTCTTAGCAGGGGTTATAGCAAGGATGGCAAAAGACTACCGACACTGTCGTGGCGGTTTGCCAGATCTAGTGGTGTGGAACACCTCAAACAACACCTACAAGGTGAGGCCACAACCTGTCAACCTACTATGTGAATGAAGTGTTTTTGTTGTTTTCCTTTTATAAAATCTGTATGATACAACAGTATGAAATATGGCATTTTGTTGTAGTTGGTGGAGGTAAAAGGACCCAATGACAGGCTGTCCCAGAAGCAGCAGATCTGGCTGGATGAGCTGCACAAACTGGGGGCTGATGTGGAGGTGTGTCACGTGGCGGCTACCGGAGCCAAAGGAGCTCGTCTGGAATAAACCCACACTGAAGAGATGGACTGCAAATGAGATTGTGTGGTCAAAATAATGGAAGCATCATCTGACAGACTCACAGAGAATGGATGATTGTGGTTCACAAACCTTACTAGTGATGTGAATCTTTATCTCCAAAGAGGATTCATTTTCCATGTATCACAAATGTAATCGTGTTTCAGAACAGGTAGTGTTCAGGCAAAAAAATCTGCCTTCAAGGTATCCACGGCTCCCAGTAGAGAGATGAGGGCATTATGAGACAAAGATCACACATCAGTGGAGCTGGCAGAATCAGAAATAGCTCACTGACAGATAATCAAAGCTGATGCATGACAGGATCCAACAACCATATAAAACTGATGGTGTTTCCCTTTTTTTGGCAACACTATTCTCATGATTTTTGGTTGCCAAGCAACGAAAACACATTTATTTGGCCAAAGATGAATTGCATGACAGCTCTACGAGTTTGTTATGCAAGTAATTACTGTGATAATACAATTAAAAATATGCACATGAACCACACTACAAGAAGATTCAAAAAAGAAAAAACTGAATTTAAATAAAAGATGCTACATCTAATGATAGATTACTGGTTAATTTGTCAATGATTTTCTTGATTAAACAAATTGTCTGTTTCAACTTGAAATGATTTCTCAAGTGACACTTCATTACATCATGTTAACAATCTTGTGTTTACAAACAGTTAACGCTGGCTAGTATCTTGATTGCAGAAAATGATCAAATCTGTATTTTATGAGCATTCTCCAGTTTTGTTCTGGGTCTACACACTGAGAAAGTAAGGCACTTAATTACTCTGTCATTGATTAATCTGTTGATGCTTTATTTCATTAAGAATGAATTGTTTTGACTAAAGAGTGTAATGGCTCATCACAATTAAAAAGCAGTTACTCAATTACATTACTGCAGGGCTTGTTTGATTCCAAAAAACTTTCCAAAAGTAAAATACATTGAATCTGTGGCCATAAAGAGAAGCAGGCAACCCTCATATTTGGGAAGCTTTAACTTAGCATTTTGAGAAATAATTCATTCAATGTTAAATATTTCACCTTTAAAATGTAATGTTACCAAAAAGATCAGCCACTGAATTGTGCCAATATGTAAGATTTAATGACTACTGTGATGTTTTGTTCTGAATTGTAAGATATTAAAGACTATTACCAGGTAAATTTCCTCCTCATGCGTCTGTGGTGGTGATAGGTAATGTAGACATTGCATACATCACAGCCAGGCACAGCAGACTATGGCTGGGTGTGATGTTATGTATGCAGCCCTGGATCATGGGGGAAGGGATGCCAGGCTCCGTGCGTCTGACGTCACGACGCAGGAGAGAGAGGAGGCGATGAGAGGAAGCTGCAATAAACACACAGGGCGTCTGCGCCTATCTAAGTAGGACAATAAAGTGAAAACGGTATCAATGCTCTAACAATGGATTTGTCAGATATGCTCCTTCTTAAAGTTTTCCTCTTCGTGTACTTACTTAACTACACCCAAGGTGAGTGAGACATTTTTGGAGAAAACCCTATAAGTTGTGTTAAATTCATGAAGCGGCTGAGAGGAGCTGAAAAGCTGGTAGCCCGTTAGCTAACGTAAAGGATCAGCAAGGCCTGCTTGTTATGAAGAGGACTGCACCCTTTTTGCCGTTTTACTTCTGGCTAACTAATGATACGTTACATATAAGCTGACTTGGATTTGTGTGGATGACTGAAACAAAGCAACACTGTTAAATTATTTGTGCGGGCTGTCACCGTTTTTATTGTCAGCTTGGTGTCGGTTTTGTTGTTATCGTGCGAATAGCGCCGACAGCCATTGTTATGAGAAGATGGAGATGCCGACTCGGTTAACGGACTGTTAGCTTTATGCTAGCTAACACTTAAGCCGCTAATCTTGCCAGATTTGTCGAAAAATATAAGTGTAAAGACTGACACAACGTGTGTACAGGTCCAGCGTTAAGAATTAATAAGTTAAAAGTTTTCATGTTCGGTGACATGGTTTTATTTTGTGTTGTGTCAAAGATCGTTCCTTGTTGCCTGCTTTCATATATTTAATGCTGTTTTGTATTTTCCCACAATTCACAATTGTCTGATATATTTCCGGAATAGATATTTACAAAAGGATTATTGTGCTTTTCTGTTTTCAGTAGCGCTACCATAGCGTGGTAAAATAGCATATGGATTAACGTTGTACCCATGGTATACACCTGCTACTTTCATGTCATTGTGCTAATAAATAAAAAAACAATTAAGAAACTTTATTTCACCGCTCATATTTAGTTGTTTGATTATTATATCTATATATATGATTATGTTTTTTCTTGCTTAAGTAGATATAATGACCAACTTAAACTGTCAGATTTATTAGTTGAAAGTCTTAATTTAAGATGATGTTTTTTTCCTCATTAACGCCTCAAACCATAACATCTTTTTAACCACGTTGTATTTACATCAGATTAAATCTAGCCATTACCTTTTAACCTCAGCCTTTCTTTATAGAAATATTTGTTATGGGTCTGTACTTTGAAAAATTAAGGTATTTCAGAGTAGTCATGGCCTTCACTTCTCATAGTCACCTCAATGAAAAATTCAATGGTAACACCTAAATATTTCATAATGCACATGAACGGAGAAGTAGCTGAAGCCTGGTGTACTAACCCATCTTAGTTACACAGTTAACATGAAATCCTGTCATTTATGGCTCAGTAGACAGGCATAATTACCTGCCAGAGAGTACTAATTAGATACATGTTCTGTATACCAAATATACTCTCTTGTAGCTTATAATTTAGGGAAAAGGATACGATCTTGCAACTCAGACAAGAATGCTCAGTGAACTTCTCAGCCATTGAAGTTTCTTTTTCTAGAGATGTGTGACTGTCTTTGAGTGTGAAGCAGTTGGTGGAATGGGTGGAGGTGCTCGAGAATGTTTTTCCTTCAAGCCCACCACCCACACTTCTGGTGGCGAAATAATTATGCTGTGACGCTGGGGGCTGTTGTTGAGCACGGCTCCAAATCTGCCATCCATTTCACTTAAATAGGTTTAGCTAAATTTTAAAACAGTTTGCTGTCAGCTTCAGTTATTTTTACATGCTTCCTGTCAAATGTCTGCTGCTGGATCATCCACTTTTTTGGCACTTAAACTATCAGTCCCAACAAGTACTTTGCCTCTGCGTTTCACTACGCAATGTAACTAATGAACACAGGCTCAAAGTAGGTTATCAGTTGCTCGAAATGTATTGTTAAAACAAAAAAAACAACAACAATTGGTTCACTCTCAGAATCCTGATGTAAGCAGTAGAACGGTGCCGCTATTACAATGATACAGCTTTGTTGTATTTCAGAGGTTTTATGAGCAAGAACAAGTGTGCATTTGTCTATTGTGTGGATAGATTTTATCAGAGCTTTTTATTGAAGGTGTTTAATCAATATTTTTCATAATTGGCACCTAGGCTCATGCATGTATATAGTGCTTTTGGCCATATTGATATAGCTACACACCACACACACATACAGATTTAATGAATATACAATGCTTGTGTTCACTCTCATTGGATCACTGCTGACATGTATTTTTACTCAGGGCCAGGATGGGGCCTCCCACTTTTGGGGCCCACCTGCCATGTTTAGCCCATGCTCTCTTTGTTTTTGTCTTTCATGGCATTTGACGTCCTGTCAAATCTGAAACATAAAGGCTACAAAATGTAAATTTTGTGTGGCTTAAAAAGTACACAAATCTCTAGAGCACAGCGCTGTTAATTTTCTTTACTGAATTACTTTGTCAAAATAATACCTTGATTTGCAAGTTCTCTCTGTTAGTAACTATTTCTCATTTTTCTGCTTCCAAAAAAGAAGCAGATTGATGTTTTATGTTATGGACAGCCATCTCTGCAAATTGCTTAAATTATTTTAGAGCAAATTTAGGGTGACTTTTAAGTTTTATTTTAGATTTAGTTAGCTGCACATTCTCAGTATTCAGCCATTATTTTTGGTCAAAAAACTCCCTTCAGATTAATGTTTGGCCATTCACAGGAAATATTTTGGACACTGGTGTGTTGGGAAATGAATATCATAAGAATGTTTGTGGTAATAATGGTAATTTTACTGTTTTTTTGTTGTTGTTTTTTTACCTTACAGGACACTATAGGAATCCTCTGAATAAGTACATCCGTCACTATGAAGGTCTGTCCTATGACACAGAGCTTATTCACAGCAAGCATCAGAGGGCCAAGAGGGCACTCTCTCATGAAGACAAGTTTCTTCATTTAGAATTTCACGCCCATGGAAGGTTTGTCAGCTTTTTGTTCTATCTTTGTCTGCCTCCCCATTTGTGTTTTCACCATTTCCCTTCTATTTATCTGATAAACTGTTGGCTTGTTGTATTGTTTTTAAGGGCAAAGATCATTTGTAGCTGAGATATACAGCCTGTGACTGAGTGAATTTGGTTAAGTTTATGAATTATGGTCTTGGTCAGGAGCGTCACAGTTGGTTCAGTGAAATGTAAAATGATATCCGTGGCTTTTTCTGTCATGTATCTATGGTTTCAGTGTGTTTGCATAGGTATATTCTAATTCTCTTACAGAACCAAAGTTAAGGGAAACTGTGAATGTGTTTATTTGAATTGTAGTTAGCTCATTGTGTAGTTGTAAATAGTCCTTACTTGCGATTCTTTGCCCAATATTTTGAGGTAGTACTGTGGTAGAAAGTGTCTACACTCTCCATGACAAAGTCAAGACCATCTGGCTGAGAGCTTGGCAGAAGCTGTTTATCGTTCTGACTGTAGCAGGGCCTGCTTTTCCCAAACAATGCTTCTTAATAGAAAAGAGAATGATGAAGAGCTACACAAACAAGCAGAAGGGAAAAGTCTGTTCACAAATGTATCCGCTTCTTTTTTTGACTTTATGACAAAGCTACTGACATAATCCCCTTTTTTGTGTGAAATTTCCAGTATGTTCTCCTAACATGTTCACAAATAGTTTTCTTGTTCCTTTCATTTTACATGAGTCATAACTACATGTATAAGACCAGATTTTTACGCCATGATGTGACCATGCTTTTCTCATCTCCATTTTACAAAGTCGCCTGTATTCTTGCTGTTAATTAAGCTGTTGTGTGCTGATCTGAGGAACAGCAGCTTACACACAATATGAGCATACAATAAGAGTACTGTGTAGGTGTTACATGAGACTGAAGGTTTTACTGTAACATCTTTGTTTTCCTGCCATATGTTCAATCAACAAAAAACAACATTGTTTTCAAGATGTCCTAATTTTCTGCTCTTTCTCTTGCAAGATAAAGACTGCAGTTTTCCTTCTGCAACAGAAAACAGATTAGATGTTTTTCCTCGCCCAACCATGCCCTTTCTTTCACCTTTTTTCCTCTTTCATTTGCATTTTCCTTTTCCTCAAAGGCTGGGTGAATATTGCTTACTTCCTAGAGGCAAAATTCAGATCCACACCCCGGTCCATAAGAACACAGTCACATAAATTATATCAGACAGTTTTGGAGCATCACTGAAGGAACCCTTTTGGAGTAGAGATAGTACTATCCTGTGCTATAACATGTATCATCACATTCAGTCAAGTTGTTTTGCCTACAATTTCATTTTTTCCTTCTTCCAGGCATTTTAATTTACGTATGAAGAGAGATACCACCTTATTTTCTCAAGATTTGAAGCTGGATTTTTCAGGCGAAGAGACTCCATATGATACCTCCCATATCTACACTGGAGAAATCTATGGTGAGACTGTTCTTCTCATTCAAGTGAAAGCTATAATTATGTGCAAAACGTTTCTCAAACCTTGTTAACATCAAGGCTCAGTGTAATATTTAGTGGAGACTTGCTGTTGTGTTGGGATACCTCCACTTTCCCCTACAGTGTTGACTAAAATGTGAAAGGCCAGAGTTTGTTTTGTCCATATTAACTCGGGTCTCAAGTATTAGGTTAAGATAATATCTTAACAATGAATACCGCATGCTATAAAATAGAAACAGAATGTTGGGCTGAAAAATGAAAAACTCTGCTTTGCAACCTGCTATTTATGCATTCTGTATTCCATTGTAGGGAAAATAAACAAAATTTTGTCAGATGACTTGAATAATTCCGTCAGTCATTGCGACAGAGGGACATATTCTTAAATTGTGCGTCTGAGCAAAACAAATTTTCTTGAACTTAAATGTTTGTTGCCACAATTTTGGCAATCACAATAGTATGAACAATAAAAATCTTTAACTGGAATAAATTATATTTTATTGGACATTTTTTTCTTGTGAATTAGTCATGGAGAGGACTGTGTGAGTTGTCATTTGGTGTGAAGCCGAAAAAGATTATAGCACCACATGCACATCACATTGTTGATGTGAAATGATTGTATTGTGCACCCACAGTTCTGGGCCACTGTAGAAAGGTGACAGAATACCTACATATAATCCAGTCCCCCCAAGTTTTAACATTGCAGTCATAACCATTCATGTAGGGGGGAGGGGAGTCAACCTTCCCCTCAGTGCATTCTGTCATTGTCTTCTGCTTACCTGTGACCCAGACGCAGATATTCATAAGAAACTGGATGGACTTTGGATTGTGGAATACAGGTTTACTCTCGTGTTTATGACATTGCAACTTCCTGAAGGCACTGACAAGTGGCTCGTATATAATAATTTTAGGTGATAGTTCTGTTACTTTATATTGTGCTCTCTTTCTAGAGTTAAATGCCCCTAAATCTTACACATTGAACTGTTAAAAACCTTACATCCTAAAGTCAATAATGCTTTAATCTCCTTTCCCAGGTGAAAAAGGTACCCTCTCCCATGGCTCCATTGTGGATGGTAAGTTTGAGGGCTTCATTCAGAGCTACCATGGCACCTATTACGTGGAGCCTGCTGACAGATACATGGAGGGCAAGAACGTGCCTTTCCACTCCGTCATCTACCACGAAGACGACATACGTGAGTGCCCAAGAACTTGAGCTACACAAATACCTTGACAGGCCATTTCATTGTAATCATAGAGTACATGTAATAAGATGCATGTATATGTAAATGTGTGATTGGGAAAGTGCAAGGTTAGGCCAGCTGAGCTGATGGAGGCAAGCTGGTGTGATTCCCCCCCAGGGAGCAGAGATACCCGGGGTGCTCATTAGCTGAGTAACACGATCTTTCTCTCGGGCTACTGACTCATTTAAGCAGTCTGTACAACAGTGCTACTGATAGTAACCACCAAGCACACTTCACTACACTGGCATCCCCTAATTTCAAATCATCTGTGTACATATAGTATGTGGCTAAGGGGCAAATTAAATAGAAATGTGAGTGGAATCCCTAATGCGAGCAACAGTGAAGTAACAGCTCACACAGCAAAGCTAGGCTCAAGTGGCGTGTAAGTACATCCATTAGCTGATCATGAATAGAGCTAGAAATAGAGTGACTCAGGGGGTTAAGCAGCTAACATTGTCTCCCATAATCCTAACAGTGTTGTGTCTGTCTCTCACTCAGTCTACCCGCACAAGTACGGCCCAGAGGGAGGTTGTGCTGATAGCTCAGTGTTTGAAAGGATGAAG
Organism: Ostorhinchus angustatus; assembly: GCA_029822955.1. NCBI lineage: Eukaryota > Metazoa > Chordata > Actinopteri > Kurtiformes > Apogonidae > Ostorhinchus > Ostorhinchus angustatus. The sequence continues at coordinate 17,007,583 of JAPTMW010000024.1, read as the reverse complement.
AAGTATCAGGCCTCTGCTGTAGGGGAGCCACCCAAGGTGAACTTCACCACACACAATACCACTTCACTTCATAGTGTCTTTTAAAACTGAGGCTTTGGAAAAGACATCACATTCCCTTCAGAGCAAGGGTTAAACAAACCAACTATTGTCCATTTAAAGTCTCTGTGGGCAATTTCAGTTTATATTGACCGGTGAGAATAGCCAACCTCGGCCTAATTAATGCCAGTTTCATTAATTAGTAGTTCATCTCAGTCAGGGAGAAACCTTAATATATTCTGCGATAGTTGCTTGAATCCTTTCTTCAGCAATATTTCCTGCTCAGTACAACATAAAATGGCTACTACTTCTTTATAAAAAGGGTACAATTATCCAGCCTGCTATGGGGAGTGTTCATCAAGAATTGGGACTGAAGGTTTGATATGATGCCATTCATTGTAAAGTGTAATTTTCACACTTGTCGTTTGGTTGTTTAATTGTCCGTTTAACTGAAAAGCAACTCAAAATCTTTTAACATAACCCTTGACAACACATTGAAACTAAAATATACTTTAACTTCCAGAGACCCAGCTATGAGTTCTTTGTCTACTTTGGGTCAAGAGTTTCGTAGGTTTATTAAAAAAGAAAAGCATGCTGTCAGCTGCAAACGGCATTCCTAAAAAATGTTTTAAAGGTACCTAAAAAATTCTTGCGTCATGCTATTTTTACCCAAGACAATTTTTTCATTACAAAGAAGCTGAAACTTGTACATCTGTGCACACATACAAATACGCAGACATGCATATAAACCTAAAGTGTGTGCCAAACTGAAAGAGAAAGTTTTTAGCTTGGCATTTATAAGAAGACAGAGTTGGAGTACGTCTGAGATCAGCAGGCAAACTGTTCCATTCTTCAAGATGCTAAGAGGCATCTCAGCAGACTTTGAAAAAAAGCTCTTGGCGCATGGAGGAGGTTTCCCCCCCTGCTGCGATGGTAAACTGACAGCATGTCTGTGATGCACTGTGGAGCCAGACCAGCAAGTGCTTTGTAAACCAAGAGGAGGATTTTGAATTGTAAACTGAAAACAACAGATCAGCACTGAAGGTTTCTGAGCACTGGAGTTATGTGGCCTGTTTTGTTTTTCTCTTTCTGTGCAGCTGAGTTCAGGATAAGATGTTGTCTGGGGATTGTTTTGTATGGAAGACCCATAAACAGAGGATTGCAATAGGCAAACTCATGACAAATGCATCATGAGTTTCTGAGTCAGGCTGGGAAAGAGAGCTGAATTCAGAGATGTTTATGTTGCACCAACCCGCCATTTTATGTAGGAAAACGTATGTCTTTTCTTTGAGTAGCTTTTTCTGATTTCATAGGTTTCTGTTATGTGGTAATGCTTACAGTAGGTTAACGCTATATTCATAAAATGCCAATACATTTCTATATTTGCCCCAACTGTGTTTTTATTATTTATTTACTCTTGTACAGTGCATTTTCCACAGCAGAGTTGACATTCATGAACATACTGCAGCTGAAAAACGCCAGCCTAAAAATACCAGACATCACTTATTCAGCCAGTTTGTTTGAAAATGCATATATATGTTTTATTTAACCATCTCTTTCCTGCCCTCTGTCTCCTTTTCCGCTCACACCAGGAGCTCCACACCGAGGCTGACTTGAATGACGCAGTGCTGCTGAGGAAGAAGAGAATGGCTCAGGCAGAGAAAAACACCTGCCAGCTCTTCATTCAGACTGACCACCTCTTCTACAAGTACTACAAAACCAGAGAGGCTGTCATTGCTCAGGTACTACACATTCACAACCGCCGTCGATGCAGACAAACCTTTACACAAGAGACAAGGTTAATGGGTACCTAAAGAATAACGCCTCATTTTCAGTGCAGAATATGAGTCATAACGATGTTAAGAGCAAGACAAATACGTTCTGGTTAAGAGTAACACTGTTCTTTTTTCCTTTTTTAAATGGGAAAAAAACCCCAAAAAACAGAAATTAAAAACAAGTTTCTATTTATGTACTGTAATGTGTCCACATTAAATTTACATTCTCTTTAGAATTTAATAGTATTCAGGCTTTTCCGTACAGGTAAAACACTGGTTGAGCCATTTTTTCACAGTTTTCTGCACCTATAGAATAGTTAGTCCCAAGTGTTTTTACACAGCAAATGAGAAAAATAAACTACTAAGATTACTCTGGTACTTTGAAAAAGAGAAAAGATATCCCACTGGCCTGAGAGGGTAATGTTTTTATCTGGAAATAACTGTGGGGGTCATTTATTATTTGCTGAATTGTATATTGACATCACCAAGGAGAAGTGCAGTAATATCTTTCAAGGTAGTAATACAGTGGTAGACAGAGTATCTTTACTGACTGGTTGTTCAAAGTATTTTGGTTATTAGAATTTTCATTGTTCTCATTCCCCTCCACATATAAATGCACCCTATAATTAGTATTTTCATGCCATAGTTACACAGTATGAGCTAGATCTGACAGTAGGATGTGATTTTAATCAACAGTATCATTCTGTCTTGACATTTGCAGTTGAACGTGTCTGTTTGTGTCTTTCTCTTAGATCTCCAGTCACGTCAAGGCCATCGACGCCATCTATCAGGGAACAGACTTCATGGGCATTCGCAACATCAGCTTCATGGTGAAAAGGATCAGGGTGAGTCACGCAGCAGTGTTTTTACATATCAGCTGTGGCCATTCTGTTCCCGCTGAACGTATTCTCATTCTCCTGTGTAGATCAACACTACCAATGATGAGAAAGACAGATCCAACCCATTCCGCTTCGCTAATATCGGAGTGGAGAAGTTTCTGGAACTGAACTCGGAGCAGAACCATGACGACTACTGCTTGGCTTACGTTTTCACCGACAGAGACTTTGATGATGGAGTGTTGGGGTTAGCCTGGGTGGGAGCCCCTTCAGGTATGAAGACACACTGACGACAGGCAGGCAAAACAGCAAGTGTTAGTCCTATTTTTAAGGCTATTAATGCACTTAATCCTTACAAACTGACGCAAGCAATTGAAATCATTGTACTTGTATAAACCAGTACTGCACAAGAAATACTGTGCTGTGTTGTAGGCACATTATTATTGTTGATGGTCTTGATTCATTAAGAATTTTAAATGTTAGAAAAGTAAAGTTTACTTCAAGTCTGAATGCTGAAATGATGCAGTTGTGATTTGCCATAGATGATTACCAAAGGCTTTCATTATGCCTCCAGTCAGAAATTGGCTGCAGTTTATTATCAATGTGTCACACGGACTACGCTTTATTGACCGGTTACATTGCACTGTCGAGATCCCTTATTAATTTTGGGAGGTTGTGTGTCTTCTCCACATGATTGCAGAGAAATTTAATTCTAACATGCACTGAAAATACGATAAAGAATTGGCCTCATATTCTGTAAGAAAAACTTGGCATTAACTTGTGCATTAATTTAACACTTTACTCAGGGTTAATCACAGTCTGCCTGGATGGATCCATCTGTCTTTATCATCAATGGAAGAAGGTTGTTCAAACATGCTTTTTCTTCCAGGGAGCTCCGGTGGAATTTGCGAGAAAAGTAAGCTGTATTCAGATGGCAAGAAGAAGTCTCTCAACACAGGAATAATAACTGTACAGAACTATGCCTCCCACGTACCTCCAAAAGTCTCTCATATCACTTTTGCACATGAAGTAGGACACAACTTTGGCTCCCCGGTGAGTCACACATTTATACACGGCAAGAAGGAATTTATTAGCCTCGTGCAAGTTGTCCTTTCTTCTTTTAACCTGTGATTTTCTCATTTCTCTTTTCTCTCAGCATGACTCTGGATCTGAGTGCACGCCAGGAGAATCCAAGAGCCAAGACAAGAAGGAGAAGGGCAATTATATCATGTATGCACGAGCTACATCGGGCGACAAACTCAACAACAATAAGTTCTCCATCTGTAGTGTGCGTAACATCAGCCAGGTGCTGGAGAAGAAACGAAGCAACTGCTTTGTCGGTAAGTTTTCTTATTTCTGTTGGTTTCTCCTAATTGGCTCATTTTGAAAGGAAGATTGAAACTGAAATATCGCATTGACATTTCTTTAATGTTTCCATTTGTTTGTTTTGATTTTGAATGATTTCTTTCTCTAACTATTTGTAATTTTACTACTGATATTTTTGTTGGTGTCTAAATCATCCATTATGTGAAAAATCAAAGAAGGGCTAGTAGGCGAGATGGCAAAAAGTACGACTCGTAATGTTGTTTACCCTTCTGATTAGTATTTGTACCAGTATGATCATGGTGTGTAATTTGATAGTGGACCCAGTTCGAAGAGCACCCTGGCAATACCTGTAAAAAGACGGTTCATTATCTACACTAGAATATTAACATGTGATGGCAGATGTAGGCCTGTATTTTTAAGCAAAGGAAACTAATAATATAAACTTGTCTGTTGGAGCCAAAGCATATATTTTTGGTTTCAAGATGTACACGAATGCACCATGAGGACTTGGTAGCTGCATGTTTTCCTGCACAAAACAATGTAGATTTTATAGTTTAGTTTTGGGATCATTTTATTTCCCAGCCCTAAGTCCTTGTATAAATCAAAATGATCCAGTTTTGGGCATCGGACACTGTGTTTATTTTGAGTGCTTTACTTCCTCAAACAGAGTCTGGGCAGCCCATCTGTGGGAATGGTCTGGTGGAGCCTGGAGAGGAGTGTGACTGTGGTTACAGCGACCAGTGCAAGGACCAGTGCTGCTACGACGCCAACCAGCCCGATAACAAGAAGTGCAAATTAAAGCCCAATAAAGTCTGCAGGTAGATGTGGATTTTGAATTTTTCTTCAGGTTGTGTTTTTCTAACCATTTTAATGTTTCGTGGGAGGAATATGCCATAAATCCTGACCTTCTCATCTTTTCCTCACTAGTCCCAGTCAGGGTCCCTGTTGCACCGCCGAGTGTTCATACAAGAGTCGTAACGACAAGTGCAGAGAGGAGTCGGAGTGTGCTCACCAGGGCATGTGTAATGGAGTCAGCGCTCAGTGCCCCACATCCGAGCCCAAAGCCAACTTCACCGCCTGCCACGGAGAGACTCAAGTCTGCCTCAACGGGGTGAGTAGCTCAAGACTTCCCACCTGGAGGAGCTGGTTGTTATAGCAACTTTATAATCATAGCAGTCAGTGTCTGATCTCGCCTGTCCTTATCCGCCTCCTCCTCTGCAGGGCTGCTCTGGGTCCATCTGTGAAAAGTATGGACTCGAGGCGTGTACCTGTGCCAGCCAAGATGGCAAGGATGAGACTGAGCTGTGCCACGTGTGCTGCATGGACAAGAGTGAGTCATTACCTCTTTGTATACCTTCACATTCTGTCCTTGTGTTGTGCTGACCAGTCTCTGTGGGTCCTTTAAAAATATGAAATGTCCAAAATTTATAAATGCTAAGTAAAAAAACAGTCAAATATTTGCAAGGTTGTCTCTGCCATCATATTTGGCCCTAAATCGTATGCGCATCTGATGTTTTGCAATGTATCTTCAGTCTTTTTTCGACTTTTACATCATTGGAATGCAACAGACGTCACACGCTTTCAAATTATAATGTGAGAAACCATGCAAAAAAAATCTGATTTCAGAAAAAAAAAAAAAAAACTGAATTGAGCGTTGAGACCTGCGGTGTGAACGTAGCCTTATTGCATATTTCCAACGGTTTGGTCACACGAGGCTTAAATCGTTGATGAGCTCAGAGGTTTATGATTCAGATGGATCAAACTATTTCCTCATACCTGTTTCTAGTTCTAATATACAGGTCTGCAAATGATTATTTCATCGTGATTCAATCGATTGATCATTTCTTTTATAAAATATCGGAAAATGTTGAAAATGCAGCTTTTCTTCCCTCTGGTGTTTTTATTTTTACTTCAGCAGTTCAGCAAGTTATCAGTTTATTTGCAGATATTATAAATGTGTCAAATTCTCACATTTGAGAAGTGATTAACAGAATATGATGGAGTTATCAGTTATTTTATTTAGAGCCAAACTGCAACGAAATTCTATCAAGAGTAATTGTACTAGTGATGAGTGACAAATTAAAGGAAAAGCCAACATACAGGTTCTTAAAGGGGTCATATTTATCTAAACCCACTTTTATTAGTCTTTGGTTCATTTATTTGTGTATTTGGACACTAATAG